>WBZZ01004708.1:25000-46502 GCA_019918135.1 Paulinella micropora | reverse complement strand
TTAAGAGCTTCTCCGATTGCGTGGGCACCGTCATCACCAATATTATTCTCTCCTAGATTCAGCTTCCTCGGGGTTTGGTTTACCTGTGAAGCCCAATATATTGACACATGTGTTTTTTGCTACCGCCGCGCGCTAGCAGAATATTTATCATGAACATGTGTTAGGTGAACACCAGCTTAACTTCTCTTTCGTTGCAATACAACGACATCGGACCAGAAGGAGCGAAGCAAATCGCAAAAGCATTGCAGGTACCTTAAGAGCTTCTCCGATTGCGTGGGCACCGTCATCACCAATACTATTGTTTCCTAGATCCAGCTCCCTCAGGGTTTGGTTTACCTATGAAGCCCATGGCATGCTGTGTATGAAAAGTGTCTATGAGCACATGTAAATGTGTAATATGTATATGTGTACACGTGTATACGTATATGCATGTTTGTTGTTAAACATTTTGGGTAGGTGGGAGTACTGGTGGGTGGTGTGTGTGACAGAGAGAGAGAGAGAGAGAGAGAGAGAGAGAGAGAGAGAAGAGAGAGAGAGAGAGAGAGAGAGAGAAGAGAGAGAGAGAGAGAGAGAGAGAGAGAGAGAGAGAGAGAGAGAGAGAGAGAGAGAGAGAGAGAGAGAGAGAGAGAGAGAGAGAGAGAGAGAGAAGAGAGAGAGAGAGAGAGAGAGAGAGAGAGAGAGAGAGAGAGAGAGAGAGAGAGAGAGAGAGAGAGAGAGAGAGAGAGAGAGAGAGAGAGAGGGAGAGTGAGAAGAGAGGGAGGGAGGAAGAGAGGAGAGAGAGATAGA
Organism: Paulinella micropora; assembly: GCA_019918135.1. Lineage (NCBI taxonomy): Eukaryota > Cercozoa > Imbricatea > Euglyphida > Paulinellidae > Paulinella > Paulinella micropora. The sequence goes on along the minus strand of WBZZ01004708.1, from coordinate 45,716 downwards.
GGAGAGAGAGATAGACACACACACATACACAGAGATTCAAGTCCTGTAAGATCTCCAGTATCCAAACACCCAACATTCATAAATATTTTAGTCTGTTGTCTCATAATAGGTGTAGTCCTGAACTGAAGTAGTGATGTCTTTATGCATGTATAGTCTGTGTGACCTGCAGTCCCTTGGAGACTGCCGAAGCACCAACAGCTCCAAGATTCTGGCTTGACAAATCGAGCGATTTGCCTTCATAATTGGCCTATTCAGAGCAGATAACCCATGAACACAAACAAGAAGTGAAAGAAAGGAGGTTCAAGCGAAAAGTAAAAAAAAAAAGATAACAGACCACGAACTTGGTAAGGACATCGTGTTGTCCTACATGAAAGGCTGCCATAGCCGCCTTCAGTGCCATGGTCGCTCTTGCTTTTTTGTCCTTGTTTGCCATAAAAATAAATCAGGCCTATGGTGAATTTTTTGATTATCGAAACCCGTTGAATTTTCGGCAAATGCTACCCAAACTGACAAACTGTAACAAACAAGAAACAACATTTTACCATGGCAATGACGCTCAGTACTACGATCTCTCAGTGCGTCCTCGTTCGCAGCATGCTGGCTGCAATTGCTAGTTATGATTTTGGTAGTGAGTTGAACTTTCAACTGGAGATGATCTTACGCGCTGGGCCACCTTCTTCTTCTTCTTCTTCTTCTTCTTCTTCTTCTTCTTCTTCTTCTTCTTCTTCTTCTTCTTCTTCTTCTTCTTCTTCTTCTTCTTCTTTCTTCTTCTTCTTCTTTCTTCTTCTTCTTCTTCTTCTTCTTCTTCTTCTTCTTCTTCTTCTTTCTTCTTCTTCTTCTTCTTCTTCTTCTTTCTTCTTCTTCTTCTTCTTCTTCTTCTTCTTCTTCTTCTTCTTCTTCTTCTTCTTCTTCTTCTTCTTCTTCTTCTTCTTCTTCTTCTTCTTCTTCTTCTTCTTCTTCTTCTTCTTCTTCTTCTTCTTCTTCTTTCTTCTTCTTCTTCTTCTTCTTCTTTCTTCTTCTTCTTCTTCTTCTTCTTCTTCTTCTTTCTTCTTCTTCTTCTTCTTTCTTCTTCTTCTTCTTCTTCTTCTTCTTCTTCTTCTTCTTCTTCTTCTCTTCTTCTTCTTCTTCTTCTTCTTCTTCTTCTTCTTCTTCTTCTTCTTCACCACAACCACCACGCCACTATTTTTTCCTCCTACTACTCTTTCTCCTCTTCCTACCAATCTTTCCCCTCCCCCTATTTATCGTCTTCCTACTTGTTCTCCTTTTTGTTGTACTCCTCTTCTTCCTCTTTCCTCACCCCCTCTTCCTTCCTCCCCTCCTCCTCCTCCTTCTCCTTCTTCTTCTTCTCCTTCTTCTTTTAATGAGAACAAAATTGTACAGAGACGAAAGTCAGAGCGTAGCTAAGTTGATGTTTGTAGAAACAAACGAGAAGGAAAAGACATAAAGTATGAAATATATATGATAGAGGAACAGAATTTATGAGGAGAGAAACAGGAATGTTGAAAAGGGAAAGAAAGTAAATATGAAGACTTGACACAAGTGAGAGGGAAAAAAAGAAAGAAATGATGGGAGAAAAGAGCAGGAAAGAGAGAATAAAGGAATAAGAGACTATGTACAAAAGAAGAAAGAAGAACTATCACTAAGCTAGTGAGAGCGTCGCGGTGCATCCCAAAGGCGCCGCTTTGCTAAGTCAAGGATTCGCGCGTTGCCTCGCGCTGTTTCAGCCGCAGACATCGCTCGAAAGTAGGTAGGAGGCCACGTGAGTTTCGAGGGAAATCATCAAGCATTGCATCAGCGAGCGTGTCTCGCGCAGCTGGTAGCACTCGAACCACGCTAGCGTAATACGCTTGCACTCTGCGAAGGTAACCCAAGGCTTCACGACCAAGAGCGCCAGTGTGTTCAAGAACCCATGGAACTAGTGTTGTGTTTGAAGCCATAGCAAATTGATCGTACTGGCGTTGCTTGATGAGTTCACGCTGAGATGCAGCAGCAAGTGGAGTGGTAGCTGCTAGCATCAGGGAAGTTTGAGCAGTTGGTGAAGCGAAACTAACATCAATGAGTGCATCAGGAGGACTCATATTAGCAGGACTCCACCAAACGCGTAGATCATGATGCTCTCTTGTCGCATCTTGAAAGTGTAGATGGTTAGGCTCGATCTCGACGACTGCTCCACAGCGTAAAAGAAAAGTGGCCAACATCTTCACATAACTATCATGTCTCCTTATGATAGCCCCTCCAACTACGGAACAAGTTATTGTGAGAAAGTGGTAGGTAGCAGTATCGGGAGTAAGTAGCTGTTGACAACCAGGGCAGTTGACGCCAGTATTAGGAATGCCAGACAAAGGGATTGGGGCAGTCTGGCTAAGAGTGCAGCTTCGATCTCAGCGTCTCTGAGCGAAAGTTCAGGATTGACTGGGATTGTTGAGAATGGTAGTGCACAAGCTCCTTCTTGGGCAGCCGATAGCATTAGTGCAGGGAAAGCAGGACCATGTTGATCTCTTCCTTGCAGGAGCAGCCGATTGCGTAGTGTGGAGTAGATGGAGTGAGTAAATCTACTCTGGATGTGAGCAGGCGGGATGATGCCAGGCGTGAGCAGCGGCCTAATGTCAGCAATCGGAACACCATTCCGTTCTAAAGAGTTGTAGGAGTCAGTGATAAAGTCTCCATTAGTAGTAAGCAAACGTCTAGGATCCTGTTGCTCCGGGATAGCACGAGAAGAGGTAGCTAGCATGAGTGAGGAACTGTAGGCAGCATGTGCTAGAAGGGATGTCTGTTGCGGGCAACAGGCTCCATATCTTCCTGGAAAGCGGATAAGTGATTGTGCCAAGGGAGGTAGGGGAGTACTGATACCCATTCGGGACACAAAGCATCGATAAGTCAGGTTATCGAAGTGATGTAGACCCCACATAGACAGATGAGGAGGCAGAACGCGCATAGTGTAACTCATTCTTACACGTGTTGAGTATGGCAAGAGCTGAAGCAGTTGATAAACCGGGATGAAGAGTGCACGCATTGTAGGAGCATGAGATTCAGCTCTTTCAAGAGCCCATGAAACGACACCAAGTGCCATTTCTGCATGAGTAGAGCACGTAGTATTGATAGCAGATCCAGGTTGAAGTGAGGCGATTTGTTCCGTTGCAGTGTCAGAAGAGTGTGGATAGTATACCACACCTCCAAGCGTGGGCATGAAGCCACGGAAGACATGATCAGCATCAAGTTGAAGAATTAACTGAAATTAATCTCTGCTCCTTCTCCTTTTACTTTTGTTTCTTCCTCTTCTTTCCCTTCTTTTTCTTCTTTTCCTCCTCTTCCTCCTCTTCCTCCTCCTCCTCCTACTACTACTACTACTACTACTTCTTCTTCTTCTTCTTCTTCTTCTTCTTCTTCTTCTTCTTCTTCTTCTTCTTCTTCTTCTTCTTCTTCTTCTTCTTCTTCTTCTTCGTCTTCCACTGCATCAACTACTACTACTTCTACTTCTACTTCTACTACTACTACTGCTGCTACTACTACTACTACTACTACTACTACTACTACTACTACCACCACCACCACTATCACTTTCACTTCTACCACTACTACCATCACTACCACTACTGCTGCTGCTGCTGTTTTTGCTGCTGCTGCCACCTTTCCATATCCTGCATCGTCCCCCTGTCCTCCCTTCTCTTCTTCTCCTCCTTCTTCTTTTACTTTTTCTTCCTCTGCTCCTTCTTTTTCGTCTTCTTCTTCCCCTTCTTTTCCTTCTTTTCCTCCTCCTCCTACTACTACTACTACTACTACTAATACTAATACTAATACTACTACTACTACTACTACTACTACTACTACTTCTTCTTCTTCTTCTTCTTCTTTTTCTTCTTCTTCCACAACAGCAACTACTACTTCTACTACTACTACTACTACCACCACTACCACTACTGCTGCTGTTTTTGTTGCTGCTGCCACCTTTCCTTTTCCTGCATCGTTCCCCTGTCCTCCTCCCTTTTCTTCTTCTTCTTCTTCTTCTTCTTCTTCTTCTTCTTCGTCTTCTTCGTCTTCTTCTTCTTCTTCTTCTTCTTCTTCTTCTTCTTCTTCTTCTTCTTCTTCTTCTTCTTCTTCTTCTTCTGCGCTCGCTGGCACTCGCTCAAAAGGTCATGCTGCTACCAGACATGTAATGGGATCGTCGGCAGGCTGGTCTTGGGTCGGTGCTGGTCCCGAGCCTAGGTGTGACTACACACTTCTTGGGTCCCAGAGGCTTTTTTTGCGCCGGGGTAACCTGCGTTGGTACTCCTTGGTGGCTGCGAAAAAATCTCGACTCGCAGATCGGATGGGCATGAAGGTGTTCCTCGGGGAGGAGCGATGGGTGCGGTTCCTCAGGTACGCCAGCGAGCGGTTTCAGGACCAGTTTGAGCGCGCCTTCACAGCGCGGGAAGGCCTGTGGTGCACGGGCCCGCTCGGCAACTCCAAAGGTGGCCACTGCCCCCACCGGTTCCACGCCAGCCCCCTCCACGCCAGCCACCTCGAGCGCATGGCGGCCCTGCATCTTGATCATGGCTACGAGCTGTTATCAATCTGCAAAGCCTGGAGGCAGGCACTGGCCGCTCATCCGGCATGGCCAGGCCCCGAGGTTTCTTGGGACGCTGGACTGGACGGTGAATTGGTCTGCCACCTTCTGTTTGGTGTGCGTGACCACCCGAGGTCTCGCCTCCACGGTTCATCTCGGTTGTGGAAGGCGAACCTCAGCTTCCGCTGTGGAAACAGCCGCGCTCGGGTGCTGGCGCCACCGTTCTGCCATACGGACCTGCCTCACTCCGGCCACAGTTTACACTGGCGGGACCTCTTAAAAAGAAAGCGGCATTGCTGAACGAAGATGTAGGTGTGAATCTCGCGTTCTTGGTCATGGACTGCGCTTCAATCGTTGGCCTTTCCAAACGTCCCCCCCCCCCTCTCTCTCTCTCTCTCTTTCTTTCTTTTTTTCTTTGTCTCTCTTCTTCTTCTTCTTCTTCTGCTTCTTCTTCTTCTTCTTCTTCTTCTTCTCCTTCTTCTTCTTCTTCTTTTTTTTCTTCTTCTTCTTCCGACTTCTGTTGTGTGTTGTTGCTTCTTCTCCTGTTGTGGTTGTTGCTTCTTTTTCTTCCTTTTCCTCCTAGTTGCTGCATGCGATGTGCGGGTACAGAGGTCAGTCAGTCTATGTCATGAATCCTCTTTTTCAGACGGTCCACTTCCGCTGACTCAGCCAGTGTCATCATCGCAGGTCTGTATCATGTGTATGTATATGTGTAGATCGTCTCGGGCGCACTTCACCAGGCAAATGTTTTGTTCAAGTGTTGTTGTTGTTGTTTTTGTTGTTGTTGTTGGTATGTCATGATGTATGTGTATGTATGTATATATCAATATGTATTAATATGTTAGACTGCGTATGCGCATGCCTTCCTACTACCTACCTAATTAATTGCAACCTAGCAAGTAGCGAATGCCCCCCCCCCCCCCACCCCCCCCCACCCCCCTCCCCGCGGCTCCGACACGTATGAATACTAGTATTCAGGGTCCGGTTTCTTTTCAAGGCTAAAGTTCGGCGGCTCCGACACGTATTAATACTCCTACTGAGTATCATAGTCAGGGTCCGGTTTCTGTTCTAAAATTCTTCACCTACCGTGTTAATGTAAGCTCAGGTTGCTAAAGTGCGTAATTCCAGCTTCCTTTTCATAATACACTGCCCTTTCTTCCTCCCCCCCTCCAACCCTTCCTCCCTTAGTCAAGAATCTTTTACAATGTTTCTGTTACAAACTTCGATATAGTAAGAATATTAATATTAATAACAATATTATTAATACTTCCTAACTCCGGCAAGAAATTTTGATAAACATGATTATATGTGATAACCGTTACATTTTCCACTTATAAATAACTATTATATACAAGTATTAATATTGTATATATTGTAATATTAATGAGGCGCCTCATAACGAAAAGTTTTATTTTAAACGATTTATTAATATTTTCTGAAAATGTTAGATCATATTTTACTAATATTAATATTAAACACATTTTTCTCTTGCAGTAATAACGAGTTTTTTCTTCTGTATTATAATGATAACTTATATAGAAATACTGACGGAAGGCGCGCGGAGGGAGGGGGCAGGATACAACAGAATTCATTCTCACGCGCGCTACAACACCCCACTGCCCCCCCTCCTCCCTTCCGCGCGTCCGCCTGCAAAAAAAACTATTAATATTAATATTTCTGAATTTCTGGTTTCTGACTTTACAGAAAATGCTGATGTATTAATAGCACTTATTGCAGTGGTGTGCTACAGCACTAAGATATGACTAGGTACATTCAAGCGTCAAACTCAATCATCGAATTTGATTTAAGGGTCAGATTTCAGATTAGCGGTCAGATTTTAGATTTGTGGTCAGAATTCCGAGTCAAACTTTCATTAGTTCAATTTCACGTTAACATTTCGCAAAATTATGGAGATTTTGCGGACGGATATAGCAGTCAAATTGAACTAATTCGAATTCTGACTACTAATCTCAAATCTGGCAGCTAATCTGAAATCTTGCCCTTAACTCAAATTCTATGACTGAGTTTGACACTTGAATGTACCCAGTAATAGGAAAAAAACTTCATATTGTTCGTTTTCTCGCGGCGTGCTTACCCCCTTGCAGCTGTAGCACGCCGCCCGCAGCGCGTCCAGCATGTCTGGCAAAAATCAGAAATCCATCATTCAGAACCTCCTGCAACCATTTGCAAAATCAGAAATCAGAAATTCCGAATTATTTTTGCTTTATTCTCTTTGTCAGAGGGACGGACGGACAGGCTGGATGAAGGGTGCATGGGAATTTTTTTATGTTCTCTCGCGCGTTTGCCCCCCCCCCCCCCCCCCCCCACTCCGCCTCGTACACCTTCCTCTCGCCATCCCTCGTCCAACACTCTCCCCGCCCGGCCGTTCAAAAACCAATATAGCAAACAGTACTCGCCAGAGAGTGCTGCAGTGTCACTCCGCGCTCACTCACTCGCTCACTCACCGCCCACTCACCTACTCGCTCACTCACTTGCTCTCACCTACTCTCTCACTCATTCGCTCACTCCTTCACTCACTCCTGCATTCGCTCACTTGCTCACTTACTTAAATCACTTATTCACTCACTCAACCACTCATTCACTTATTCACTCACTTACTCACTTGCTCACTTACTCGCAGAAATCATACAGTCAGATCTCTGTTTTCTTCTGTTTTTGCAGGCGGACGGGAGGAAGGGGGGAGGGGGGGGGGGGGGGCACTCGCGCCCGCACACACATACACACACACATACACATACACACATACACATACACACAAACACACATACTTACATACACATACATACACACACACACACACACAGGGGGCAGGGGACAAAACATGTTGTTTCTTCCTTCTCGCGCGCGTTGGCCCCCTCCCTTCTGCGCGAAAAAAAAAACTTGTTCCAAATTAGGAAAAATTTTCGCTCTCTCGCGCGCTTCCCCCTCGCAGCTGCAGCACAACCCCTGCAGCCCGTGCAGCATGTCTTTGCCAAATCAGAATCAGCAAGTTGGAACTCTGTTTCTTTTTTTCCTGACGGACGGGCGGAACGGGGGGGGGGGGGGGGGGGGGGGTGAGAGGGGGGCGGGGGTGGCGGGGGGAGAAGGAGGGGGCAGGGGAAACTTGTTTTGTTCTTTTGCGCGCTTCCTTCTTGCTGCACGGGTTGCAGCATGCATTTGCAAAATCAGAAATAAAAAATTAGGAACTCTGTGTTTTTTCTTTTGGTTCCGGACGGACGTACGGGAAGGAGGCATAGGTAAAAAATTTGCTTCATTCTCGAGCTCGCTCCCCCCTCTCTCCCGCCCTCCATCAGACTCGGGAGGGGGGGAGGGGGGGGGGGGGAACCGATTTCCGAGTTTCTAATTTCTAACTTTGCAAACAACATGCTGCTGTAGCACGAGTTGCAGGCAGAGCCGCGAGTCCGCTCGCCAGAAATCTTTTTTGGCTCTACCCCCACCCTTTCCGCCTCGTACAAGCTCCCTCTCGCCCATCCCTCGTCCAACATTCTCGCGCCAGACACAAACTAACCTAGCTAACAGCCAGAGTGGGGTATGGTGCCACCCGCCGCTTATCACTCGCTCACCTACTCGCTCACTCACTCGCTCACCCACTAACTCACCTGCTCACTCACTCACCTGCTCACATATTTGCTCACACCCACTCACTTGCTCACTCACTCACTAACCACTCACTTGCTCACTCACTCACGTACTCGCAGAAATCAAACATTTGGAACTCTGTTTTTTTTTTTCCGGACGGACGGCGGAGGTGTGTGTGTGTGTGTGTGTGGTGGTGGTGGGGGGGGGGGGGGGGGAAGGGAGGGTGCAGAGGACTAATTTTTTTTTTGTTTATTCATTCTCGCGCGCTTTGCCCCCCTCCCTTCCGCGCGTCCGTCTACTGGAAAAACAAACAAAAAAAATCAAATTTCTGGGATTTTGCAAACAGCATGCTGCCGTAGCACGGGTTGCAGGGGTGTGCTACAGCACCATGCTAAGGAAGCAATTGTTCGCTCTCTCGCGCGCTTCCCCGTTGCAGCTTCAGCACACTCCCTGCAGCCCGTGCAACATGTCTTTGCCAAATCAGACATCAGAAATTCGGAACTCTGTTTTTTTTTCTTCTTCTTTGTTTTCGGACGGACGGGCGGAAGGACGGGAGGGGGGGGGGGGGGAAGGGGCAGGCGAAAGAATTGTTTGTTCTCTTGCGCGCCTTAGCTCTAGCGTACCTCCTGCAACCCATGCAGCATGTCTTGGCCAAATCAGAAATCAGAAATTCTAACTGTTTTTTTTTTTCTCTGACAGACGGACCGGGGGGGGGGGGGGGCGAGAAGGAGGGAGAAGGGGGGGGGGGGGCATTTTTTTCATGGATTTCAGCAGGTTCCTGAGCCTCCCCCCTTCCCCTCCCTCCCGCCCGTCTATCAAGCGGGGGAAACAAACCGATTTCCGAGTTTCTATTTTCTTACGTTGCAAACAACATGCTGCTGTAGCACGAGTTGCAGGGGTGCTACAGCCGCAAGCCCCCTCGCCAAAAATCTTTTTCGCTCTGCCTCCACCCCTCCGCCTCGTACACGCTCCTTCCCGCCCATCCCTCGTCCAACACTCTCGCCGCCCGCCAGACAAAAACCATCCTAGCTTAACTGCCAGAGGGGGCTGTGGTGCCCCCCTGCCGCTCACTCACTCGCGCGCACCTACTCACTCACTTGCTCACTCACTTGCTCACTCACTTGCTCACTCACTCATTCACGCATTTGCTCACTCACTTGCTCACTCACTCACTTGCTCTCTTACTAACTCACCCACTCACTTGCTCACTTACTCACTTATTCACTCACTTGCTCACTCGTACTCGCAGAAGTAGGAAATTCGAAACTCTGTTTTTATTTTTTCTACGTTTTTCGGACATAAAGTGGAAGGGGAGGGGGGAGGGGGGGGGGGGTGGGGTGGGGCGGAGGGAGGGGCAGGGGACCGAAAAACCTTGTTTCTTCATTCTCGCGCCTGTTGCCCCCTCCTTTTCGCGCGGGAAATAACAACTGTTTCCGAAATTCTGTTTTCTGATAATGCAAACAAACGTGCTGCTGTAGCACGGGTTGCAGGGGTGTGCTACAGCACCATGTTAAGGAAAATTTTCTGCTCGCTTGCGCTCCCCCTTGCAGCTGTAGTACACCCTCTGCAGCCCGTGCAGCATGTCTTTGAAAATTCGGACCTTTTTTTTTCTTCTTCTTTTCCTCGGACGGACGGGCGGAAAGGGGGGAGAGGGGTGAAAACTTTTTTTGTTCTCGCGCGCTTCCTTCTTGCAGCTGTAGTACACCCCCTGCAACCCGGGCAGCATGTCTTGCAAAATCAGAAATCAGAAATTCGGAACTCTGTTCCCCACCCCCCCCCCGCCTCTTTTTTTCGGACAGACGGACGGGAGGGGGGCGGAGGGAGGGGGGCATGGACTTTTTTTGTTTCATTCTCGAGCGCACTTTCCAACTTCCCCCCCCCCCCCCCCTCCCCGCCCGTCCATCAGGCAGTGAAAAAAACAGATTTCCGGATTTCTGGCTTCTGATTTGCAAGCAACATGCTGCTGTAGCACGAATTGCAGGGGGTGCTACAGCCGCGATCCCCCTCGCCAGAAATCTTTTTCGCTCTCCCCCCGAACCCTCCGCCTCGTACACGCTCCCTCTCGCCAATCCCTTGTCCAACACTCTCGCGTCCGCCGACCTAGCTAAACAGCCAGAGGCCGCTTACTCACTCGCTCACCTACTCGCTCACCTACTCGCTCACCTACTCGCTCACTCACTCGCTCACCTACTCACTCACCTGCTCACTCACTCGTTCACTCACTCACACATTCACTCACTCGCTCACTCACTCACTCACTTGCTGACTCATTAACTCACTCACTAACTCACTCACTCACTTGCTCACTCACTCACTTGCTCACTCACTCACTTGCTCGCTCACTTGCTCACTCACGTACTCGCAGAAATCAGAAATTCTGAACTCCGTTTTTTTTCTTACGGACGGACGGCGGAAGGGAGGGGAGGGCGGGGTGGAGGGAGGGTGCAGGGGACAAAAGAAATTGTTTCTTCATGGTCGCGCGCGTTGCCCCACTACCTTCCGCGCGGGAAAAAAATTCCACATTTCTGATTTCTGATTTTGCAAATCACGTGCTGCTGTAGCACGGGTTGCAGGGGTTGTGCTACAGCACTATGCTAAGAAAGAAATATTCGTTCTCTCGCGCGCTTCCCCCTTGCAGCTGTAGCAACCCCCCTGCAGCCCGTGTAGCATGTCCTTGCCAAATCAGAAATCAGAAATTCGGAACTCTCCTTTTATTTTCTTTTTTTCCTGACGGACGGAGGGAAAGAGGGGCGTGAGAGGGAGGGGCCAGGGTAAAACTTTTTTTGTTCTCTCGCGCGCTTCCTGCTTGCAGCTTTTGCATAACCCCTGCAACCCGTGCAGCAATCCTTGCAAAATCAGAAACCAGACATTCGGAACTTTTTTTTTCCGGACGGATGGACCGGGGGGGGGGGGCGGAGGCAGGGAGGGGGGGGGGGGGGAAGGGGGAGAGGGAGGGAGCAGGGAATTTTTTCTCTCGCGCGCTAACCCCTTTCCCCCTCCCTCTCGCCCGTCATTCCGGGAAAGAAAAACCGATTTCTGACTTTCTGTTTCTGATTAAAAGGTTGCAGGGATGCTACAGAAGAAAGTGCTTCCGGATTTGCTTTTTTTTTTCGTTTTGGCGCACTTTCCTACTGGAGCTTGTCCTAAGGCTCCTTGTCTGTGTTATTGCTACTCTACATGTTTCCATCTTCTTGGCAGTGCTTTCTCTTTCCTCCTTGTTTCTTCCTTCTTCGATTCCTTCCTCTGCCTTCTTCCTTCTTTCTCCTTCCTCCTCCTTCCTTCTTCCTTCCTGCTTCCTCCCTCCTTCTTCCTCCCTCCTCCCTCCGCAGCGGTTTACTCTCTATCATCCCCCGTTGACCGAAGACACGGAGCCAAATGAATGATTGTCGGGGTTGCTGGGATCCCTTGTGGGGAATACTAGTAGTCTGGCACCTTGCAAAAGCCTACCAAAGGACGTGCGAAACTATTTGGAGCGTTGATACAAACACCAACACACGCCCACGCACACACACACACACACACACACACACATAGGTACATAATACGTGCATAAAAATACTTAATAAACACAAACACACGAACACGCACATAATACATATACGCATACGCACACGAAGACAAACACAAAGAAACATACCAAACGCACATGCCAGAGCCTGGAAGTCCTTCGCCTCACTCGTCAGGCTCCTAAATTTTTCCACTGACGCAAACTTAATCTGCGTATCCGTTTCCAAATCCAAAGCCACCTGGCTGGGGTGCGCCTTCTGCAACCTCTTTGGGACTCACCGGTTCCTGCCGCTGCTGCTCCTCGTCCTTCTTATCCCCGACGATGATGTTGCCCACCATCGGCAACTGCCGCCATGGAACGCATGGCCTCTCCAAGTCCTCCGGTGTCCTCTCCTCGTTCAATGCCGCGTTCCATTCGTACTCCTCGAGGTTGTCCCTCGCGTATTGGTCCCCATGTTCCCCACAGCCTTCCCGCGGATTAATGCGAGCCGCCTCATAAAGCCGAAGGCCTGCCGCATTCCTGTTTCCCCATGTCTCCGGTCGTCCGAAACTTGTGTGCCGCCGACATTTCCGCCGCATATACCATGCCATTTATCGGCTTCTTATCCTCGAAATCCGCTTCCTTCTCTATCTTTTCCAAATCCATGTACCCCCAAACCGTCAATACCGCCGCCGCCGTGGTGAACCCAAATCGTCTTAGGTTCATCCCCCTTCTCTGGTCCAAATCCCATACCGGCTTGACCGTGAATACCTCCGGTACCTGGCGCTTTTTCGGTTCCCCCTCCCCCTTACCTTGAAAAGCACCTGCCTCCTCCCTTCCGCCCGACCTCGACTGATGATCATGATCAGCCAAGAGGTTCCCTTGATGTACTCTACCTGGAAGTCGTACTCCGATAACTCCTGTTGCCACCGTGCCAGACGTCCCGTCTGGTCTTGCGACATCAACCACCCGCAGGTTGTTATGGTCCGTCCTCACCTTTGTGTCCTTCGCCCTCTACAGGTATTCCCTTAATCGTTTGAATCTCCCGACAATAGCCAAAGCTTCCCGTTGCCTCGTGCAATATTGCCTTTCCGCATTCGACATTCGCCAACTAAGAAAGATCACTCCGTAGCCGTCCCTTGTCGTCCGCCTGTTGTAGCACCCCCCCCTATCGCGTACGCCGACGCGTCCGTATCCAGGATAAAAGGTGCGTTGAAGTCTGGCAACCTCAGTACTGTTCCGTCCTCCGTTAACGGATCCTTCAGGATTGTATCCCGCAAGTCCTTTATGGCATCCTAGACGTCTTGCCCCCACTCATCCGAATTTGCCCAGTCCCCCTTGAAGTTCTTCATGTGCTTCCGTATGGGCTCCGCCCGATTGGCAAAATTCGGGATAAACTCTCCATAATATTGCGCCGAAGACACGAACGAGTGTAGATCCGATTTACTCCTCTGCATATTGCCTCCAAAGCTTCCCCCTTCTTAGTCGCGATTGTGCATGTTCCGTTCTCAATATCGTATCCCAAATATTGAATCCGTCTTTGCATGAAATGGAACTTCTTGGCATTGAGCCGAAACCCGAATGCCTTAACCCGCCTCATGATATCCCTGAGGTGTTCCATGTCCATTGTGTTCTTCCACCGAGTTAGAGTATAATATTATTATGACATCATCCCGATACGCAAATGCGTACGTGGACGTATTGCCATGCTTAAAAGCAAACTCCTCATCGCGGAACTTCGCCCCCAGCATCTCAGTCATCGCCTTCTGAAAGATTCCCGGAGTAACCTTGAGCCCCATCGGCAAGACCTTCCATACATAGGTCGTCGTTGGACAACCATGAAGGCCGTGAGGTATTGGCTCTCTTCTGCCAATGATATCTGCCAGAAACCACTCTTCAGATCCAAAGTGGAGTATATCTTCGCCTTTCGCAGCACTTCCACTCCACGCCGTACATCCGGAACCGGCGTCTCGATCTTCTTTATGATCTGGTTGATCTTCCAATAGTTTATGCACATTCGCAATGTGCCATCCGGCTTCGACGCCATCCGCACCGGCGAAGAGTATTCCGATAACCGGGCCTCTATCAACCCCTTTTCCAACAGTTCCGCCTTCATTTTCTTGGCGATCCTGTCTTCGTGGTAGCTGAGTCGCGAAGGCCGCCCTATTCCAGGCACTCCCTATCCCATTTCCCTGTGAAACACCGCCGTATGGTTTTTGACCGATCCCCCTTCCAAAGGCCCAAAAACCTCGATGTGCTCGTCCATCATCGCGAGCACGTCCTCCTTGGCCTTCTCGCTTCCCTGCCATTGTTTAGCCTGCACCCGCAAGGCCTCCCGTGCCTTATCCGTTTCCTCCTTGATCTGCTCGTCCGTAGCCTTCCCGGCTATATCATCCACCGAGGCTTCCATGCCATCCTCATCAAACCCTTCCCGAGACCGATATAATGTGGCACAGTGGGTCTTTGTTTCTCCTGATCCGCATACCTCGCCAATTGGTCGATCATCATGGCGTACTGGGTCGCGTGTGTTCTGTGGTATACCCCAGAGATATGGTTGAATGCCTAAACTCGCATAACCGCCAAGTCCCGGCCAAGGAGTTCCTGCCGATACTTCCTTGCCGCCTGCCGTGATCCCATCCTACACGCTATAACGAGCTTTTGTGTCCGGCTCGGTATAGGTATATATCGGGTCCTGAACCAGGAAATCCTCGATATCGTACCACCACATTTCCGTTCGCCTGCCCACCGTCAGTACGATCGTGAAGTCCCCATGAGAGATCCGATTCTTCAACGCTTTCTTTATCCCTGCCACCGGGTCAGCCATGATGGGCTCATCGCCCCACTTGTCCTTGAGGAAATCTATGCATATGATCCCTGTTTTTGTCTGATAGGTTTCGCCACGTTACAAACCACATACTGGGCCATTGGCAACGTCCTGCCATCCATTTCCTTGTGCTGGTGACCCACATTGCGCCCATGTACTGGAAACCCATCCGTCGCCAGTTTCCGTTGTTCCCTCAACTGGTCCAACCGTATGTCGCACAATGCGGCTATTCTGTCAGGCGTCACTCATCCTCCGACGTACTTTCCTCCTCCGTTTCCTGAGGATCCCCTACCTCGAAAACCTCGCGTGCCGCTTCGTCGGCCGCCGTCTCCTTCGACAACTCTACCGTTGCCGCCGTAAAATCACCAGCGGTCCATCCGTCCTTGTTTCCTTGCGGATCGTCATCCGCCGACCATGCTACCAGCTTATATACCGGTGCGTTCTCGCCCGTACCATATCTCACAATTTCCCCAGCACAATCGATATGTGTGCGCATACGCTGGAGCGCGTCAAAGCTCCATAATAATCCTCCCGTGTACGCCGGTACCACCCAGAACTTATGCGTATATATCGAATCATCCGAAAGACGAAACGTCAATAGCATCGTTCCTGTTAGTGGCGTCGAGTCCGACACCCCATTCACCCATCCCTGCGTTCGCCGTAACGCTTGCCGATACCACGGCTGTTCCCCATATTTGTTCTGAAAGTGTTTTCCGATCACACTAATCGCCGCCATCGTGTCATTCCCAATGACTTCCTCCCCCCCTTAGTTGTTTGATCGCCACCTTCGTGTAGGCTAAAGGGAAATCAGCTCTTTTAATTGAATTAACCGCTTTCCTAGGACTCAAAGATCCTGTCCGTGCACCGATCTTCTGGTAAGTCTGGAGGAGGAGACGGCCCCGGTCCCGTTTCTCCCCGTTATTCCTTCCAGTGGGTCCCGAATTCCTTTCCGGCCCCCGGCCGAGATCCTTATCCACAGACCTATGCCGTGGGTCCATCGCGTCCGCCGCGATTCCCTTGTCCTCCTTGCTACCCTCATCCCCCTTTATTTCCTTATCCCCCCTATGGCTTGTATCCCCCTTATCCTCTTTCTCATTCCCCTGTTTCCCTTCACCTGTTCCCCCCTCACAAGTCCGCTCCTCTGCCTTCTGCCGTTTGTCGTGTTCCCTATCCCCCTTTCTTTCTTCTTTCTCTCTCATCCGTTTTCTTGTCATTCCCCAGTCAGATCGATGGAATGGCGTTCTCCTTGACCATCGCCCCCATCCGGGCTGCCGTATCCCGCCCTGTCGATCCGTTGCCGTGCCGAGCGAGCCTCTCGCCGACGTTCCCCTGTTTTGCTTTCCCCAATTATCATGACGTCATCCGCGCCGTCATGCCGCCGCGCTCACGCTTCCTCCTCCCGCGGAGCCCGTTCGTGTTCAAATATACCATTCCTCTGTTCATGTTCCTTTTCCATATCTTCCACAGATATCTTCCTATCCGATGGCGTGGGTGCTCCCCTGCCCGCCGCTCCCTGGCGTTCCGGCAATCCCGCCGCTCCTGAAATAAGCACCGTTTCAGCCATTTCCGGCTGTGTTTCCGCCGATCGCTGGTATCCCCCGTAGTCGCGTCCCCCGTGTCCGCCACGTCGTCCACGACCCCCTTTTCCACGCTGAGGACACCCCGCCGCATCATAATATGATCTTTGTCCTTGCGCCGCCATTTATATCGCGTGATGTTTTGGTTGTTGAAATGTTCCGACCAGACCAGCCCTTCTTGCGGGAACATCTTGCCCAGTCCCCCCAACAGTTACTGCCACCTGCCATGGCGGATAGCATTTTTTCGTTCCCAACATGCCGCCTTCCGTTTGGCTTCCGTGGCGCGATTCAAGTCGTTCTGATACAGCGTATCATCGTTGTGCACTCGGCAACTCCGCCGTTCCGTCGTTCGAGGTATCGCTCCCAATTATCCCCCATACTTCTGCCTTCCTTGCCTGAAGGCATCTCTTCCTGAGTGGCATCATCACTCTGTGCCTCTGGTCCGACAATCGCACCATTCCCCCTTTCGCCAACTTCCCTGTCATGTTTCCGTTTACATCCCGGCTTTCCTCCCTTTTCGACACCTTTTCTCTTCCAGTCTTTCCCTTACCTCCGCCACCAGAGCCCATCGCACATATAACCCCTGGCATCCATCAGGCCATTATTAATCGTTAAGCTTGTCCTCACGAAAAAGCTATCGTGTCTCCGCATATTTTCCCTCCCATAACGTGCCGTCTTGTCGGAAATGCCTTTCCCTATCTTGATCCAATTAAGTCTTTTTCCATCCACTAATCCCCTCCATGCTCCTCCCCGTTCTTTCCCTTAGCACCATCCTGTGCCCCCGGGCCTGTTCTTCCATTTCCTTTTCCTGAGGCTCCTTTCTATAGTTTTCTTCCCCCATCCGAAGCTAGGAATCATGAAGCTATTGCACCAAATGCAGACATCCACAATACATCCCATGTCGTTCGCATTTCTGTGCCATGATGGCTCCCCCATTTATGTCACTGTATAACCCCCTTTCCCCCCTTATCGTGTCCCATTTTCCCCGCCTTTCTACCACTTGAGCCCCGTGGTGTTCCCCACACTCCCAAGCGGTACCACTTTTGCCTTCAGTATTTGTCTTCGTGTTGACAGATTCCCCCATCGTGCCCCCTTTCCCTCTGTGGTCTCCCGTTAACGTTGCCCCCTCAAGTGTCCGCTCCGGGGATCCTCTGCCCGTTGTGCTCGTCGTCTCCATTTCCATTCATACATAATGCCCTCGCCCCTTTTATCTTGTTTCTCTTTCAATTCCGTTCTTGTTCCTTGTCTCCTGTCACAGCCCTTCCTTTCCCGCTCCCATAAGTCGCCTGAACTCGCTTCCGCCCGCTCTTCCCAAGTCAAACCTTGCAACCATCCCGACAATACCGACACAGTGACGTCAGCCACCGTCTCTGGACCCTCCTCCCAGCCCTCATCGCAGGCCCAGGCCAAGTCCGTCGCAAACTTTATTTCCCGTTCCATCTCCGACCCCCTTCATTCCCCTCTGACTTAATCAGTATTATCCGGAATGCCCTGCACCCATCGTGTGTACCCTCACCTTGGTACCCAACCTTTTCGCCTCCTCTATCGTTCGTTGTGTAAACGCCCTTGCCGCCATGGCACCAAATATTCTAATTCCTCCGCGGCCTCGCCCTTTTCCATCTCCGTTACCCAGATATGCCATGCACTGATTCCTTGCCACCTTTGCATCCTTGCATGATGCCCCTTGCCGCCTCTTTCATCCCCTCTGGCAAGCTGATAGCAGTATGTAACCATACAATCGTCATTGCTCCCCACTGCGATTGACTAATTATCACCCTAGTTCCGCGAGTTTTTCTGTACCCTCCGCCCCATAATATTTTGTAACATTGCTCCTGCCATGGAGTATAACCTCTGTTTCGTCTTCTCTGCCACCGTCTTCCGTATCTTTTCCTCCCATCCCAATCTCCTCCTGTAATCACTCAGTTGTTTTCCTGTGTATAACCCAGCAACCTCCGAACAGGTGTGTCGTCCCAATTTGTCTCCTGTCCTTTCCCTCCTGCTTCCTCCAGCTTCCCCCTCGCCGAAAACTCTCTTCAGATTCTCCTGTCTTATCTCCTTTTCTCTTGCCAATGTCCATCGCATCGTATCCTCCTTTCCTTCCTTATTTCACTCCTTACGTCCTTTATATTCCGGTAGTCCGCTTGTGGCACAACTGCCTTGACAAGTTCCGTCCCACCGACCTTGCATCCATGAAAGGTTGCCTTGTCTGTATAGGCTACTCAAATTCCTCATACACCCCCCTCCCCTTCATTTCCCCGTCACCTCTGTCGAATTCGAAACGTGTGTGTCGACCCTATCTCCCATTTGTCCTTCCATTTTCCTTTCACAGTCTCTCCCTCCCCGAAGCAGCTTATCGTTCGGGTCTGTTATAATATCTGCCAGTCCCGAGATACCGTGAGTATATATGATAATATTCAAGTGATGCATATTCCCAAACCTTATTACGTGTTGTCAGTTTCCCCATTCCATGACTTTTGCTCCCGATTCATTCCCCATTCCGTAACCTTGCACAGCATTTTCCAGATTGAATTTCATCCCCCATTCCGTGAAACATGTTCCTGTTTCAACCTCATGCGTACTTTAATCCGGCGTCAGGGAACTCAGTAATTAATATCAGATTTCTCAAGTCAGCCTCATTCCATATTTCAATCCATCCGCCAACCAAATTTGAAGAATATCAGGTTCCGCCCGTCAACATTATTCCATATTCTAATCCATCCGTCGATCCAATAATCTCATCCTTACCTCGTGTCTTGCTTCCTTCCTTCCTTCCTTGCTTAGTCAGGCGTGACCATAGCACCTTCCTTTCCTTCCTTCATTTAATCACTTCCATTCCACTGCTTCCTTCCATTCCAGGCCAATTCCATTCCATTCCATTCCATTTCCTTCCATACCACTTCCATCCCATTCCATTCCAGTTCCTTCCACATACCACTTCCATCCCATTCCATTCCAGTTCCTTCCATACCACTTCCATCCCATTCCATTCCAGTTCCTTCCATAGCACTTCCATCCCATTCCATTCCTTCATAGATTCCTCTTGTCGACCTTTTGTCCATTTTTTTTTTTCGAATCCATCCATCAATCCATGTCGCGTTGCCCCCCAATTCTCATCGTGATGCCTCAAAGTGATATCAAACTTTCTTTTAAGTATTTTACTAAGTGATAACAGTAAGTGTTGTCCCAAATGACGTCAAGTCTCGCCACCCTCCGTTCCAAGTTCCCAATACCAATCAAGTCCAAGTCGGCACTGTACATCCAGTGGCACCCTCAGTATGTCCCAGTTCTGACGATATTATAACCAGTGTCGTGTTTTTTCCGTTCCCTTATTCCCCTCCCCTAGGAACTGTGTTTCCTGCTACTGGTCTTTTGTCTCGTCCTCGTCCGTTATCCATCCCATTTCGTCATCTTATTACCACGCCACAATCCGACTCCTTACACGTGTACATTCATTCCTTGTTGTCCTTGTTCCTTTGCCATGTGTCCCTGCTCTAGGCAGTGTTTCCTTCCCCGACTTGTCCTTTGCCTCTCCTTCGTCCGTTATTCATTACCATCCCACCTTATTGCCATGCCACAATTCGACTTATGCCTTAATAATGGTATCCATTGTGACCTAGTCCCCGTTCCCACTGGTCACATCTCCCCCTCCATCTTCGTATCCGTCCCTGTGGCCCCATAGCCTGTAACGGTTCCCATATTATTAATAATATCGTGATGTATCAGACCCCGTGTCTATCTTGTTGCCCACCCTTCTTCCTCCTTCCTTCCCGAGTCAGATTGACTTTCGTCATCCCCATTCCATCATTGAATCCCGCCCATATTCCCATCCTGTCCCGTTCCTTCCTCCTTCGACCAGTAAACGTTCCCCCTTCCCAACAGCAATGTATTCTCAAAGCATCCCCCATACCTTTCTGTCTGTGCGTCCTTTCCTTGTGGTTTCAGCCCCCCCTTCGGGCCTCAACAATTCTCAGACTGCCTCGTTCGTCCTCCTTCCATATGCCCACCAACATTTCCCGTCGCTGTCACCACCCCTATTAGTAAGGTGCCTTGCCTGCCGCAAAAGGCGTCCAGAAGCATTTGACTTTCCGAGCCATGATGACAGAATATATCCCCCCCTTTGCATGGGACCCCTGTAGACCCCCTCTGCTGTGAAAGTTCCCACATGATTATCGCAACGTTCCTCATCCCCTGATTATTCCATAGCCAGTTTTGTTGCCATGCCCTTTGCGTTTGACACCTTCCACTTTACGTCCTCCTTCAGTGCTCCTCTCGTACACTGACCCATCTGTTATTCCATCCCTTCCCAAGCCTAGGCCTGTATGCCACCTTTTAGGATCTTCCCCCATCCAACGTCGACACGTCTCAATGCCCGTCTGACTTCCACCTTCGTCAGTTCTGCAGAACTCCATCGCCCCCTCCCGCATCATACTCAACCAGCCATACGATGCTTGCAACAGTCACTACACCGTCACTCAACCAAACATCATGCTATTGTCAGCTGCAGGGCACGACCCCAAAATGATAAACATTGACAAGAATATGCAACCAAGGTAGGCTGTAAGGTTTTCAATTAGTTCTGCATGCTGTAAGCAGTGTGTGTCACATTCCCTCTGCCAATTTGTAAGTGCAGAGTGCGTTACATCACCATTCAAAATTCAAACTTATTCCGATTGACAGACCATGCA
>WBZZ01004708.1:0-20000 GCA_019918135.1 Paulinella micropora | reverse complement strand
TGAATACTAGTATTCAGGGTCCGGTTTCTTTTCAAGGCTAAAGTTCGGCGGCTCCGACATGTATTAATACTCCTACTGAGTATCATAGTCAGGGTCCGGTTTCTGTTCTAAAATTCTTCACCTACCGTGTTAATGTAAGCTCAGGTTGCTAAAGTGCGTAATTCCAGCTTCCTTTTCATAATACACTGCCCTTTCTTCCTCCCCCCTCCAACCCTTCCTCCCTTAGTCAAGAATCTTTTACAATGTTTCTGTTACAAACTTCGATATAGTAAGAATATTAATATTAATAACAATATTATTAATACTTCCTAACTCCGGCAAGAAATTTTGATAAACATGATTATATGTGATAACCGTTACATTTTCCACTTATAAATAACTATTATATACAAGTATTAATATTGTATATATTGTAATATTAATGAGGCGCCTCATAACGAAAAGTTTTATTTTAAACGATTTATTAATATTTTCTGAAAATGTTAGATCATATTTTACTAATATTAATATTAAACACATTTTTCTCTTGCAGTAATAACGAGTTTTTTCTTCTGTATTATAATGATAACTTATATAGAAATACTGACGGAAGGCGCGCGGAGGGAGGGGGCAGGATACAACAGAATTCATTCTCACGCGCGCTACAACACCCCACTGCCCCCCCTCCTCCCTTCCGCGCGTCCGCCTGCAAAAAAAACTATTAATATTAATATTTCTGAATTTCTGGTTTCTGACTTTACAGAAAATGCTGATGTATTAATAGCACTTATTGCAGTGGTGTGCTACAGCACTAAGATATGACTAGGTACATTCAAGCGTCAAACTCAATCATCGAATTTGATTTAAGGGTCAGATTTCAGATTAGCGGTCAGATTTTAGATTTGTGGTCAGAATTCCGAGTCAAACTTTCATTAGTTCAATTTCACGTTAACATTTCGCAAAATTATGGAGATTTTGCGGACGGATATAGCAGTCAAATTGAACTAATTTGAATTCTGACTACTAATCTCAAATCTGGCAGCTAATCTGAAATCTTGCCCTTAACTCAAATTCTATGACTGAGTTTGACACTTGAATGTACCCAGTAATAGGAAAAAAACTTCATATTGTTCGTTTTCTCGCGGCGTGCTTACCCCCTTGCAGCTGTAGCACGCCGCCCGCAGCGCGTCCAGCATGTCTGGCAAAAATCAGAAATCCATCATTCAGAACCTCCTGCAACCATTTGCAAAATCAGAAATCAGAAATTCCGAATTGTTTTTGCTTTATTCTCTTTGTCAGAGGGACGGACGGACAGGCTGGATGAAGGGTGCATGGGAATTTTTTTATGTTCTCTCGCGCGTTTGCCCCCCCCCCCCCCCCCCACTCCGCCTCGTACACCTTCCTCTCGCCATCCCTCGTCCAACACTCTCCCCGCCCGGCCGTTCAAAAACCAATATAGCAAACAGTACTCGCCAGAGAGTGCTGCAGTGTCACTCCGCGCTCACTCACTCGCTCACTCACCGCCCACTCACCTACTCGCTCACTCACTTGCTCTCACCTACTCTCTCACTCATTCGCTCACTCCTTCACTCACTCCTGCATTCGCTCACTTGCTCACTTACTTAAATCACTTATTCACTCACTCAACCACTCATTCACTTATTCACTCACTTACTCACTTGCTCACTTACTCGCAGAAATCATACAGTCAGATCTCTGTTTTCTTCTGTTTTTGCAGGCGGACGGGAGGAAGGGGGGGGGGGGGGGGGGGCACTCGCGCCCGCACACACATACACACACACATACACATACACACATACACATACACACAAACACACATACTTACATACACATACACACACACACACACAGGGGGCAGGGGACAAAACATGTTGTTTCTTCCCTTCTCGCGCGCGTTGGCCCCCTCCCTTCTGCGCGAAAAAAAAAAACTTGTTCCAAATTAGGAAAAATTTTCGCTCTCTCGCGCGCTTCCCCCTCGCAGCTGCAGCACAACCCCTGCAGCCCGTGCAGCATGTCTTTGCCAAATCAGAATCAGCAAGTTGGAACTATGTTTCTTTTTTTCCTGACGGACGGGCGGAAAGGGGGGGGGGGGGGGGAAGGGGGCGGGGGTGGCGGGGGGAGAAGGAGGGGGCAGGGGAAACTTGTTTTGTTCTTTTGCGCGCTTCCTTCTTGCTGCACGGGTTGCAGCATGCCTTTGCAAAATCAGAAATAAAAAATTCGGAACTCTGTGTTTTTTCTTTTGGTTCCGGACGGACGTACGGGAAGGGGGCATAGGTAAAAAATTTGCTTCATTCTCGAGCTCGCTCCCCCCTCTCTCCCACCCTCCATCAGGCGCGGGGGGGGGAGGGGAGGGGGGGGGAACCGATTTCCGAGTTTCTAATTTCTAACTTTGCAAACAACATGCTGCTGTAGCACGAGTTGCAGGCAGAGCCGCGAGCCCGCTCGCCAGAAATCTTTTTTGGCTCTACCCCTACCCCTCCGCCTCGTACAAGCTCCCTCTCGCCCATCCCTCGTCCAACATTCTCGCGCCAGACACAAACTAACCTAGCTAACAGCCAGAGTGGGGTATGGTGCCACCCGCCGCTTATCACTCGCTCACCTACTCGCTCACTCACTCGCTCACCCACTCACTCACCTGCTCACTCACTCACCTGCTCACATATTTGCTCACACCCACTCACTTGCTCACTCACTCACTAACCACTCACTTGCTCACTCACTCACGTACTCGCAGAAATCAAACATTTGGAACTCTGTTTTTTTTTTTCCGGACGGACGGCGGAGGTGTGTGTGTGTGTGGGGGGGGGGGGGGGGGAAGGGAGGGTGCAGAGGACTAATTTTTTTTTTGTTTATTCATTCTCGCGCGCTTTGCCCCCCTCCCTTCCGCGCGTCCGTCTACGGGAAAAAACAAACAAAAAAAATCAAATTTCTGGGATTTTGCAAACAGCATGCTGCCGTAGCACGGGTTGCAGGGGTGTGCTACAGCACCATGCTAAGGAAGCAATTGTTCGCTCTCTCGCGCGCTTCCCCGTTGCAGCTTCAGCACACTCCCTGCAGCCCGTGCAACATGTCTTTGCCAAATCAGAAATCAGAAATTCGGAACTCTGTTTTTTTTTTTTCTTCTTTGTTTTCGGACGGACGGGCGGAAGGACGGGAGGGGGGGGGGGGGGGGGAAGGGGCAGGCGAAAGAATTTTTTGTTCTCTTGCGCGCCTTCTTTTGCAGCTCTAGCGTACCTCCTGCAACCCATGCAGCATGTCTTGGCCAAATCAGAAATCAGAAATTCTAACTGTTTTTTTTCCTCTGACAGACGGACCGGGGGGGGGGGGGGCGAGAAGGAGGGAGAAGGGGGGGGGGGGGGGCATTTTTTTCATGGATTTCAGCAGGTTCCTGAGCCTCCCCCCTTCCCCTCCCTCCCGCCCGTCTATCAAGCGGGGGAAACAAACCGATTTCCGAGTTTCTATTTTCTTACGTTGCAAACAACATGCTGCTGTAGCACGAGTTGCAGGGGTGCTACAGCCGCAAGCCCCCTCGCCAAAAATCTTTTTCGCTCTGCCTCCACCCCTCCGCCTCGTACACGCTCCTTCCCGCCCATCCCTCGTCCAACACTCTCGCCGCCCGCCAGACAAAAACCATCCTAGCTTAACTGCCAGAGGGGGCTGTGGTGCCCCCCTGCCGCTCACTCACTCGCGCGCACCTACTCACTCACTTGCTCACTCACTTGCTCACTCACTCATTCACGCATTTGCTCACTCACTTGCTCACTCACTCACTTGCTCTCTTACTAACTCACCCACTCACTTGCTCACTTACTCACTTATTCACTCATTTGCTCACTCGTACTCGCAGAAGTAGGAAATTCGGAACTCTGTTTTATTTTTTTTACTTTTTTCGGACATAAAGCGGAAGGGGAGGGGGAGGGGGGGGGGGGTGGGGTGGGGCGGAGGGAGGGGCAGGGGACCGAAAAACCTTGTTTCTTCATTCTCGCGCCTGTTGCCCCCTCCTTTTCGCGCGGGAAACAACAACTGTTTCCGAAATTCTGTTTTCTGATAATGCAAACCAACGTGCTGCTGTAGCGCGGGTGTTGCAGGGGTGTGCTACAGCACCATGTTAAGGAAAAAATTCTGCTCGCTTGCGCTCCCCCTTGCAGCTGTAGTACACCCTCTGCAGCCCGTGCAGCATGTCTTTGAAAATTCGGACCTTTTTTTTTCTTCTTCTTTTCCTCGGACGGACGGGCGGAAAGGGGGGAGAGGGGTGAAAACTTTTTTTGTTCTCGCGCGCTTCCTTCTTGCAGCTGTAGTACACCCCCTGCAACCCGGGCAGCATGTCTTGCAAAATCAGAAATCAGAAATTCGGAACTCTGTTCCCCACCCCCCCCCCCGCCCCTTTTTTTCGGACAGACGGACGGGAGGGGGGCGGAGGGAGGGGCATGGACTTTTTTTGTTTCATTCTCGAGCGCGCTTTCCAACTTCCCCCCCCCCCCCCCCCCTCCCCGCCCGTCCATCAGGCAGTGAAAAAAACAGATTTCCGGATTTCTGGCTTCTGATTTGCAAGCAACATGCTGTAGCACGAATTGCAGGGGGTGCTACAGCCGCGATCCCCCTCGCCAGAAATCTTTTTCGCTCTCCCCCCGAACCCTCCGCCTCGTACACGCTCCCTCTCGCCAATCCCTTGTCCAACACTCTCGCCGTCCGCCAACCTAGCTAAACAGCCAGAGGCCGCTTACTCACTCGCTCACCTACTCGCTCACCTACTCGCTCACTCACTCGCTCACCTACTCACTCACCTGCTCACTCACTCGTTCACTCACTCACACATTCACTCACTCGCTCACTCACTCACTCACTTGCTGACTCATTAACTCACTCACTAACTCACTCACTCACTTGCTCACTCACTCACTTGCTCACTCACTCACTTGCTCGCTCACTTGCTCACTCACGTACTCGCAGAAATCAGAAATTCTGAACTCCGTTTTTTTTCTTACGGACGGACGGCGGAAGGGAGGGGAGGGCGGGGCGGAGGGAGGGGGCAGGGGACAAAAGAAATTGTTTCTTCATGGTCGCGCGCGTTGCCCCACTTCCTTCCGCGCGGGAAAAAAATTCCGCATTTCTGATTTCTGATTTTGCAAATCACGTGCTGCTGTAGCACGGGTTGCAGGGGTTGTGCTACAGCACTATGCTAAGAAAGAAATATTCGTTCTCTCGCGCGCTTCCCCCTTGCAGCTGTAGCAACCCCCCTGCAGCCCGTGTAGCATGTCCTTGCCAAATCAGAAATCAGAAATTCGGAACTCTCCTTTTATTTTCTTTTTTTCCTGACGGACGGAGGGAAAGAGGGGCGTGAGAGGGAGGGGCCAGGGTAAAACTTTTTTTGTTCTCTCGCGCGCTTCCTGCTTGCAGCTTTTGCATAACCCCTGCAACCCGTGCAGCAATCCTTGCAAAATCAGAAACCAGACATTCGGAACTTTTTTTTCCGGACGGATGGACCGGGGGGGGGGGGGAGGAGGCAGGGAGGGGGGGGGGGGGAAGGGGGAGAGGGAGGGAGCAGGGAATTTTTTTCTCTCGCGCGCTAACCCCTTTCCCCCTCCCTCTCGCCCGTCATTCCGGGAAAGAAAAAACCAATTTCTGACTTTCTGTTTCTGATTAAAAGGTTGCAGGGATGCTACAGAAGAAAGTGCTTCCGGATTTGCTTTTTTTTTTCGTTTTGGCGCACTTTCCTGCTGGAGCTTGTCCTAAGGCTCCTTGTCTGTGCTATTGCTACTCTACATGTTTCCATCTTCTTGGCAGTGCTTTCTCTTTCCTCCTTGTTTCTTCCTTCTTCGATTCCTTCCTCTGCCTTCTTCCTTCTTTCTCCTTCCTCCTTCCTTCTTCCTTCCTGCTTCCTCCCTCCTTCTTCCTCCCTCCTCCCTCCGCAGCGGTTTACTCTCTATCATCCCCCGTTGACCGAAGACACGGAGCCAAATGAATGATTGTCGGGGTTGCTGGGATCCCTTGTGGGCAATACTAGTAGTCTGGCACCTTGCAAAAGCCAGGCAGCCGGGGCATCCCCCCCCGTTCCAGCCGGGGCATCCGGCCTAAGGTATATAGCAAGGAGCCACCCGGCCAGAAAAGCCAGGCCTCTCTTGCCACCCGGCCGGAAAGGTGGGGTCTTTTCCTGCCACCCGGCCAGAAAAGCCAGGCCTCTCTTACCACCCGACCCCGGGTTGGGTCCTGTCCGCCACCCGACCCCCCAGGCCGAATCTTTCCTGTCACCCAGGGGGGGGAAGGGGGGGGGGGGGTGCCCCTCCCCAGACCAGGCAGAGGGGGGGGAGGGGGGGGTGCCCCCCCCCCCCCAGACCCCAGGCCGAATCTTTCCTGCCACCCCAGGGGGGGAGGGGGTTGCCCCCCCCAGACCAGGCAGAGGGGGAAGGAGGGGGGTGCACCCCAGCCCTGTGTGTGGGGAGGGGGGTCCTTTTTCCCCCAACCGTCCGTCGACCAGCGTCCCGCGCCCGGGATGGAAACCGAACACGGGCCGCCGGGCCAGGCAGAAGCCGAGCCCGTGTGGCTGCTCAAGGGCTGGTCCGTAGACCTGCCGGCGGGCGGACAAGTCATGCTGTGCCTGGAAAGGGCCCCGGGGGGGCCAGAGCGCCCTGCGGCCGAACGCCACTGGGCCGTGCTGCCCAATACCTCCGTCCGCCCGGATCGGGCGCACGAGGTGGCCGCGCTGCTGGACTCGTTGTGCGAGCGTGAGGAGGGGGACAGTGTGCCGCCGGGCCGGCCTGCCTCCCCCGGGCTGCTCGACTACAGCCTGAGCGTAGCCAGCCACTCGCAGCGGCCGCCGGCGCCCGCGGTCGCGTACCACTTTGCGCTGGACGGCAAACACAAGCAACAGCCAGCCGGATCCGACTGTACGGTCAGGGACCTCCGGTTCCGGCGCGCCACGTCCGCCCGGTACAAGTCGCTCCGCGCGTGGCTCATTGACGAGAGAGAGTGGGCGCTGCCGTTGGCACCGCTGCCGCTGCGCGTCGTGGTCGCGGCCGACCACAGCGCCACGGCGCCCGCCACGGTGCTAGTCAGGCACCAGCGGCAGGTCCTGCAGGCCGATCGCGTGCCACTGCTCGCGGCCCCGGCCGAGCCTGACGCCTAAGCACCGCTCCCCTGCACCAGCTGAGTCGGTAGCCTTTAATTAAAAGCAGACAGTAAGCCCGCGCTCACCGCGCTAAGACTGGTACCATGAACCCGTACACACACTTACCGGCACGAAACACACACCGGAAGAGAAAGAGAGCGGCGGACGGGGGGCGCCGCCGTTGTTCTCTGTGTGGAGTGAGGAAGCGGCCAAAAAAACCGGGCCCCACCTTCAACCATCTACTGGATCAGAGAGCGTTTTCCGTCCTCATGAAGCCAGGAAAAAACGATTCCGTTTTTGGAAATATACCTGCCGTCTGAGCCAACCCGGGCCCACTTCGGAACCCGCCGCCAAGGCCCCCGACGCTCAAAGTCTCCTTCGTCGGTCCGGGTTCTTCCTCCGGGTCACTGTCCGTATCTCTCTCGTGGTCATCGCCCGCACCTTCTTTTTCCCGCCAGCGGGGCCTGGCTTCTGTGCGGGGGCCATGGTAGAACGACGACGACGTGTGCGGTGGCCCAGCCGCCCCGCCGGCCCCGCTGGCTTTGTCCTGAAAGTACCGTCTAAAGATGTTCTCGGTGACTTGCGGTTCGCGGCGCAGGGTGCGCCCCCGGGCCTTCCACAGAAGCTGGAAGAGCTCAAGAGCTGCAGGCAGGTTGACGATCCTCTTCGAGTGATCCCGCCGCTCTAATGCGTTGACCTCGCGCGCAGCCTCCTCCTCATCTGTGCTAGCAGGGGGAGAGACAGTCTCCGTGGTTGTCGTGCCTGCCCGTCCGCTTGCCGAGCGCCCCGCCGTTGCCGTGTCCGCCCCTCTGCTTGCTGGGCGCCCCGCTGCTGCCGTGCTTGCCCCTCCGCCCGCCGAGCGCCCCGCTGCTGCCGTGTCCGCCTCTCTGCTTGCTGGGCGCCTCGCCGTTGCCCTGCCCCTCCGTCCGCCGAGCGCCACGCCGTTGCCGTGTCCGCCTCTCTGCTTGCTGAACACCCCGCTGCTGCCGTGTCCACTCCTTCGCTTGCCGAGCGCTCAGTGTCTGCCTTCTCCGCCGCCGCTCCCCAAGTCGTACACAGTAGCTGGTGCTCGGCTTCAGCAGCCGAGGCTTTCCACCAGGGCAGCACCGCCCGGATCGCGAGCACTACCTCGGAGGGCTCCAGCAGACAGGCCAGCGCGACCAGCCCCCCCCACAAGAGGTCCACGTCCAGGGGAGCGGGCGAGCCGTACCGCACCAAGCGCAGGAACTTGTGCCTGAGCGCTTCGCCCAGCTGCACCCACCAGAGGGAACGCTCACCACCGGCCGAGCCTAGCCACAGCCAAGAGCGGATCCTTTGACGGAGTTTCTCGCGCTGTCCGTCCTTTTTGTCTTGGTCGTCTTTAGGCACAGAGCAGGCTGCGAACAGACCGAACAGGTAGGCTGCGAGTGCGGCGCTGCTTTGGTCGGGGCACAGGTGCAGGTCCCCGGCGCCGGACAGCGCGTCGCCCAGCCACCGCACGAATTCCCAGTCGGCCTTAAAGTCCGCGGCGGCACAGACACGGGCATGGCAGTACGAGACTAGGTCCGTGCGGTCCGGGCGTGGGTCGGTTAAGGGGCGGGGGTAACGTAGGCTTCGGCGTGCCTGCGCCTGGTCCTCGTCAGGCTGCTCCGGCGCTTTCTCCTCCCGCCGCCTGCGCTCCTCCTCCTGCTGCAACTTGGCCAGCCGCTGCTCTAGCTGCTGGGCCACCTCCTCCCCCACCTGCGCCTCTGCCTTCTTCTTAGCCTCCTCCAGTTGGTCTTTCACCGCCTGCGCCAGTCCCTCGTTCACTCCCTCGTTCAGGCGCTTGACCATCTGCTCCACCAGTCGGTCGACCGCCTCTTCCGTGGGTTGCTCGGCGTCCTCGTCATTCGCTCGCTTGGCCTCCTGCCGCAGCCGCTCGGCCTCCGCGTCCTGCACTCGCTTGGCCTCCTGCCGCAGCCGCTCGGCCTCCTGCTCGGCGCCCCCGTCACGCACCTCCTCCGGCGGTAGCTCGGCCTCCGCGTCCCGCACTCGCTTGGCCTCCTGCCGCAGCCGCTCCGTCTCCGCGTCCTGCACTCGCTTGGCCTCCTGCAGCAGCCGCTCGGCCTCCGCGTCCTGCACTCGCTTGGCCTCCTGCCGCAGCCGCTCCGTCTCCGCGTCCTGCACTCGCTTGGCCTCCTGCCGCAGCCGCTCCGTCTCCGCGTCCTGCGCTCGCTTGGCCTCCTGCCGCTCCGTCTCCGCGTACCGCACTCGCTTGGCCTCCTGCCGCAGCCGCTCCGTCTCCGCGTCCGGCGCTCGCTTGGCCTCCTGCCGCTCCGTCCAAGCACACCAACCCCGTCTCCGCGAGCCAGGGGCAGCCGCTGAGGTCGAGGTCCTCCAGGCCGCTCGGCAGCTCCCCCAGATCCTGGTTCTTGAGCCTGACACAGCCGTTCAGCTCAAGTCGTCGCAACGCCTCCAACCGCGACAAGTGTGCCAGCCCGGTGCCAGTCAGCCAATCGCAGTCTACGAGCGAGAGCTCCTCCAGGCCGCGCGGCAGCTGCCTTAGCCCCTCGTTGCTGAACTTGAAGCACTGGCTGAGATCGAGCTGCTGCAGGGCTTGGTGGGCCTGCAAGCACCGCAGCCCTTCGTCGGAGAGCGACGGGCTGAATTGCAGGGTCAGGCCCTGCAAGTTTCTCAGCCCCTGCATCAGGTCGGCCAACCTCTGGTCGGTCAGCCAAGGATTACCGGAGAGGTCCAGCTTCTTCAGCCGGTGTAAAAAACCGCCCATGATCGCCGCTTCGGTGAGCACTCCGCAATTCCGGAGGCTGAGCTCCTGTAGGCTGTCATGCAGCTGGAATAGTAACTCTCTCAACCCCTCGTCGGTCAGGGCGCGGCAACCAGTGAGGTGCAACCCCTGCAAGCCGGCCAGCTTTCCCAGACTCTTTAGACCGGACATAGTCAATTGGCTGCAGAAGCTGATATGCAGGTGCCGCATGCCGGTCAGTCCTTGCAACTGCGCCAGCGCGCCGTCGGTAAACCCGTGGCAGCTTCTGACCTCCAGGTACCGGAGGCACCGTAGCTGGGACAAGGAGGCCCCGGTAAGAGAACCACAGTCGTCGAGCTCCAGCCTCCACAGGCTGGCCAGCTGGGCTAGGCACGCCAGCCCTTGGTCGGTGACTTGCCGGCTGTCGCCAAGCCGGATATGCTGGGTGCCAGGAAAAGCCCTTGCCGCGCTCTGTAGCATCGCGTCGGTGGCCCCCTTTAGCTCCAGCCTCTGTACCGCGAGGCCCGGGAACCGGCGGCCCTGCAGGGCCGCCAGCCCGTCCGCCCCTAGCAGCAGCCGGGGCACGTCCAGCCGGGCGGTGGCCCAGGCGTCGCCGGCTACAACCAGAAATTGCCTGGCCTCCTCCGCGGTGACGAGGTGCAACACCGGGCAGAGAAAGCGTGCCCATTGGCTAGGCCGGAGCAGCAGCCCGCGCCACTCTGGACACGTCGCGGCCAGGGCCAGCAGCCCCGTCCAGCCCAGGCTGTCCCTGACCGTGGCCCACGCCGCCGGGGGCGGCCCGCTCCTGCCTGTGGCGTCCCGCACTCGCTTGGCCTCCTCCTGCGCCTTCCGCAGCAGCTGCTCGGCTTGCGCCCCGCATTCAGGGCAGCTGCCTTGGTCTTCACGACAGGCATAATCGGGCTAGGCAGCAGTGAATTCAGCAGATTGAGCTTGGCTTTTCTCCACGCAGTGGCTTTTTCTTTCGCGGGTTTTGGAGACGGCTTGAAGTCTTTGATCGCCGACCGTAGCGTGCACAGGTACTCGTTCCAGCGTGTTTGATCGAGTGCCCCTTTTACCTCACCCCCGCTATCTTGGCAGTAGCCACACTGGTACATTAGTTCTTTCGTGTATTTTTTGGCATCCTCTGCCAAAGCACGGAGGCTTGCGGGGGGGGGGGGGGAGAAACATTTCGAAACCCCTTGGTCTGACAGTAAACGTACAGTCTGAACTACTGCATGCTGTTCCTTTAAAGCAGTGGTTAGTATTCACTAGTTTTTTCTGCTGAACCTTCGTCAGCGACGTGAAGACAGTAATCAGCCAGTAGATGGGCTGCAGAGCATGTCCGTGTGCCGCGCCAGCAAGCTCATATACCTCCAACTTCTTTCCTGCTGGTACCATGAAGCAGCCTTCGCTGAGAGGGCGCAGTCGCACGCCTGTAGCTATTGCTCCTGGCAGGTCGACCTGCCTCCCAAACACTACCCCTCGCACCTTCCTTTCCCAGGCTGTATCTTTCTGCGGCAGCTCCCTGATGCTCAGCAGGGCCAAGACGGAGCCCAGTTTATCGTCCCATTCCCCGATCACGTCAAGCAGTCGTTGGCCCAGCCGACGGGCCTGTGCTACAAAATCCCCTGCCGAGTCCAGCGCCGACTTTGTGTCGGTCGCTGTGTCGGTTGCCGCCGCAGCCGGCGAAAGATCGGCCACCTCCGCCAAGGGCTTGGTCTCCGTCGTCGCGCTGGCCGCCGCCAAGGGCTTGGTCTCCGTCGAGGGATTGGTCTCCGCCGTCGTACTGGTCTCCGCCAAAGGCTTGGTCTCCGTCGAGGGATTGGTCACCGCCGAGGGATTGACAGCAGCCGGCTTGGGATTGGTCGTCGTCGTCGTGCTGGTCGTTATCGTGGGATTGGTCGCCGCCGAGGGATTGGCCCCCGTCGTTCTACTCCGGGTGACCCTAGTGCCCGATAGGACAGCTGCAGGTGTGGCTCGTCGTCTTTTGCTTTCCGGCTGCTGACCTCGCAGCATCTGGATCACTTGTCCCAGTTTCGTTCTGCCAACCAGCACCAGCTGGGCCTTGGCTTCATCGGGGAGCTCAAGTATTTCAGCCAGGTCCGCAGCAGCAGCTGCAGAGACTCCGCCGCCTTCTTCTTGGCTGCATCTGTAGGTGAGTACTCGAACACTGCCTTCAATCTGTCGGGGACGGGCCCTGTCACCTTTCTTGCGTCTACGCGTTCAGTCAAGGCCGTCTCGAGGCGCTTGGCGTCTTCCTCAACACTGGAGCCAGACACGGCAACTGACACAATCGGAGTTTCTTTCCTGTCTGGTGTGTCGTCGTCTTCTAAGCTGGGCACTTCCCCTCCTCCCTCCTCGGTCTCCTCTTCCTCTGGCCCGCCGACACGTGAGGAGGACGATGCTGACTTCTCTTCGCCCCCAGCGGCCGCCGGTTCCGCCACCACCGTCTTGACCATCGCCTTGTAAAGATTGCTACCCACGCTGGTAATTCCTTCCCAAGCTGCCCGATCTAGTTGTAGCTTCTGAGAGAACTCCTTCTTCTGTAGGTATACCAGCAAGGAGCCCACTGCCTTCTTCACCTCTGCTCCCTCCTGTTTGCACAGGAAGAGGAGGAGATCCCTTGCTTTGCCTAGGTACCCCCTTTGTTTCTTCTCAAGCTCAGCTCTTGGCTTACCCTTTGTCTCAGCTAGCTGTGCTGCAAAGGCTACATTCAAGGCTTCTTTTAAGGCGCCTTCCAACGCGTCTATGTCCGCTGGCGGTTCTGTCTTCGGTGCCGCTGGGTCCCTTGCTCCTGGAGGCCCAGTCGCGCCCGGAGGGCCGTCGTTTTCTGGGCCGTGAGGAGGCGGTCCGGACTTCTCTTGGCCCTCAGCGATCTCCTGGGCAGCGATCTCCTGGGCAGCGTCTTCCTCTTCTTTTTCCTCGTCTTCGTCTTCACCCCCAGCGCCCCCCGCGGCATTGTCTTCCGCTTTTTCCTCCTCGGGCTCATCCTCATCATCTTCCTCGTCGCCATTGCCTCCCTTGGCTTCGTTGCCTTCGCTCCCAGCTCCACGCTTTGCACCAATGTCTTGATCATCCCCTGGTAATACCTGCCACCCGTCTTGGTGATTGCTTCCCAATCTTGCCGGGGTAGTTGTAGCGGACGAGCGAAGTCTTTGCCCCGTAGGTATGCCAGCAAGAACTTCACGGCCCCTCTCAACTCTTTTCTTTCCTGTTGGTTATTCAGCCACATGAAGAATGCCTCTGCTCGTCCTTGGTATGTGTCTTTTTTCTCATCGTCTATGTTATTAGTTTCCCATGTGTTGTGGGCCTTTTCGAATGCCTCCTTTAGGGCTGCCTCTAAAACTAACCATTCGTCAAAGGTGGGGGTATCACTTTTTCCGAAATTTTTCAAGACTTTTAGGAACTTTCAGAAAACTTGTGCAAAATGGGAATTCAGGATTTAGTTACATAACATACTAAAATGATATTAAAACATGTTTTTATTAATAGTCAACCACTTGGACTTCACCTCCGGAGGTGGACCGAAACCGGTCTGACACTATAATTTTTCTACTTTTTTTTCATGCCGGCGACGGCAAGATCATGCTGGAAACAAGCGACAACCACGCACACCTTGCTTTGATTGTTTTGTTTTATTTGTTTTTAGTATTTTCCTACATTATGAGCTGCTTTCACCTTTAAAAATGTCCTGCCGCCCGCTGTGGGAGGGGGATTCACGTTGGGGGGGGGGGGGGGAGGGTTTGTGTGATGCGAAGGTTACATCAAGCAAAAAAAATTCTAATTTTCGGTTGCAACGATAGAAAATCGTAGCGCGTGCACCTGCAAAAGAAAAAAAAGTCACAACGCGCAAAATCTCTTACATATTAAGAAATAACCATGATAACATATGCTTGTAATGTTACCAATATAAAATGACTACATCAGGACCTTTGTGCGTGCAAGGGTTGCAGTATTTCCTTGCTTACTTGCGAGGCGACATCAATGGGTCGTCGTCGTCAGAGCTAGCCGCCCTTTGCCCAGCTAGCTTGTTGCGCCGGCCTCGAGAGCTTAGACTCGTCGTTCAAGGACCTGCCGGCGCTCACGTACGAAGTGGGCTACGTGGACCTGACCTCGGTGTACTTCCTGCAGAACATGTTCTCCAACTCGCCTAACATCCAGTTGGATATCGGCGTGGGATACCTCGCACGTCTCCAGCCTGGCGTACATGTTCCAGAACCACGCGACCTTCAACGCAGACATCAGCGGTTGGGACGTCAGTGGCGTCGAGAACTTCGCAGGCATGTTTAGCGGTGCCACTTCCTTCAACCAGCCGCTGGGCGGCTGGAACACTGACAACGGCCTCTTTGTCAACTACATGTTCCAGGGAGCCACGGCCTTCAACGAGAACCTGAGCGCCTGGTCCCTGCCGAGAGTGAGCTACTGCTGGGGCTTCGGTGACCAGTCGGGCCTGACGCGGTCGCAAGTGCCGGCGAAATGCCAGGTCTGGTCCAGCCTGCTACCTGGTGCCAGGCCGCTCACGCTACCTAGCCCAGCTGTGTGTGTACCTGTAGGTTTAGGCCGGCTTCGCAGGCTACGGGACGCCACGCCCTCCCTCCCGAGCGCTTCCCGGCCGCCAGCGCGCGCCGGCTGGATTCCTGGGCCGACCGGACCAGGAGAGGTTGCCACCTTATCTATTAAAAGAAAAAAGGCCACCGCTGCCTCCGAGCCAGACAGCCGCCCCCCGGCCGCCGGGCCAAGAGAGGCCCGACCGGGGCGACCGGTGCGCGGCCGCCCCCCCCCCCCCCCCCGGCCGCCAGGTAGAACCAGGGCCTCCCCCCCTCCCCTGAGCACCCACGACCTCCTCGACCGGGCGGTGGCTGCTGGTACGTGCGGGGGGGGGGGGGGGGGGCGCAGAGAGGCGATCCCGGCTTGCCTGACTGGCTGCGGGCCTCGGACCCCCCCCTCCCCCCTCCCCCCTCCGGCTCGGGGAGGGGGGGGGGGGGGGGCAGGCCCCAGCTGACTTCTTCCACCCGGCTCACAAGACGTGCGGGGAGAGAGGGCAGGCCGCGGGCCGCGGGGGAG
Source organism: Paulinella micropora (assembly GCA_019918135.1). NCBI lineage: Eukaryota > Cercozoa > Imbricatea > Euglyphida > Paulinellidae > Paulinella > Paulinella micropora. The sequence continues at coordinate 5,109 of WBZZ01004708.1, read as the reverse complement.
GCGGCGGGGCCGTGCGGGGGTGCGGCGCGGGGCGGGAGGGGGGGGGGGGGGGGCACTCGTACGCTCAGGCCCGGCCACAAGCCGTGTGTGCTCCTGCCTAGGGGAAGACGGCTGCCGTCGTGGGGCCGAGCGTAGGAAGGAGAGCACGGCACTGGGCCAAACCTGGCAGCGGGATGCACCCGGAGGGGCTAGGCTACGGCCGACGAGCGCGCCAGGCCTGCCCAATCCGTGTGTGTGTGGAGGTGGCTGAAGACGTGCTGGTGTGTGTAGGCGGGCGTACGAATCCGGCCGCTGCTGGTCTGGCTGGCGGTCGCTCACCCGCACGCCGAACAACCCCGCGCAGCCCCTTGGGTGCTGCTGTGTGTGTAGGCCCAGGGGACGGTCTACGCCTGTGAACCCACGCAGCTGATCAACGTGCTGGCGGGCACGTACGCCGGCCTGCCGCCCTACCCGGGCGTGTGCAACAACACCGCGGTGCCCCTCCTCTGCCAGCGCGCCAGCGACTGCTACGTGTGCTACGACGGTTTGCAACTCTATCCGCAAAGGGTCGGGCCGACCTGTACCGACCTGAGTAACGGCGGGGCCAATGACCCCGTGTGCCAGGCGCTAGGGCCCGGCTGGCAATGCACCAGCTTTGGGGCGCAGTGCCTGTTGCCCGCCGTGGTGCCGAGGCCCCAGGCGGTGGGCTGCCTGGTGACCGCGCTGGGCAAAGGGGCAGTGTGCACGGCGAACGATGTGCGCCTGTCCTCGGTCGTGAATGTGGTCGAGCTGGAGCCGTGCGAGTTCCCTGGCGACACGGCGGTGATCAACGTGGCCGCCAGGCTCAAGATAGGCGCGCAGACCCGCTACGACATCGGGGTGTTCATAGCCACGGACGGCGGCAGCGCGCTGACCGGCGCCAATTGCGTCACGTTTGCGCTGCCGGTGCCCAGCTCCCCGGCCGCCGTGACGGGGGCGCCGCAGTACTGGCGGAACGAAGAGGTGGCTCTCGACGATTGCTGCGGCGACGGGATCAAGCCCGCGCAGAGCAGCACGAACCGCGAGGACGAGCCCGTGGTCCCGCTGGCGAACCTCACGGTGAAGTGTGTGCCCGGCCTAACCTTTGGCATGGTGGACGTGAACGCCTGTTTCAGCTGGGAGAACCAGGCCGGGGGAGGTTGTAACGACGTGGACTTCCTCAAACCGCAGACCTCGTCCAAGTGCCGGTGCGACCGGGTGCCGGGCGTGAAGATCTTCCTGCCCTCGAAGCTGGTGTACAGCGTGCGGATAGACGCGCTCACGGACCCGCGCCCGGCTTTGTACCCGTGCTTTCGCTTGCGGCTGACACAGCTGTCGAGGGCGGACCCCCGAGCGAGGGCGATGCAGGCCCAGGACCTGTCCCTGTACGACGGCACGAGGGTGGTCGACCCGCTGTGTACGGCGGGGGCGGGGACCGAATGGAGTTCCGTCACCGAGAGCTCGCAGGGCACCGGCACGTTAAATGAGCCCCCGCAGAGCGGGAATTACAGCGTGGGCTACGTGGTGGCGCTGAACGGCACGGCCCCCGGCACCTGGGCGATCCAGAACTTGACGTGTGTGGTCGAAAATAACCCTTGCTCGCAAGAGTCGGTGCTGGCGTGGGGCGCCTACGACTCGGCTTGTACGGCCAACAGCCTCGAGGGCGGGGCGTTCATGCCTCAAGTGGACGGCGTGCACGGTGGGAGACAAGACTACGTACCCGGGCTACAACGCCAAAACCGGGCAGACCTGGCAGTACACCACCACGACGACCTACTACCCGCCGAACCTGTCGCACTTTGTGCCCGAGGGCGGGAACGTGACCTGCACCCTGGCCTTGCGGTACGTGGCGCCCAGCCCCAGCGCGTCGCCCACGCTCAGCCCCAGCCGCTCCCTCACGGCTTCGGCGAGCCTGACCCCTAGTCCCTCGGCGAGCCGGAGCGTAGCGCGACCCCTAGCCCCTCGGCGAGCCAGAGCGTGAGCGCGACCCCGAGCCCCTCGGCGAGCCAGAGCCTGAGCGCGACCCCTAGTCCCTCGGCGAGCCAGAGCCTGAGCGCGACCCCGAGCCCCTCGGCGATCCAGAGCGTGAGCGCGACCCCTAGTCCCTCGGCGAGCCAGAGCGTGAGCGCGACCCCGAGCCCCTCGGCGAGCCAGAGCGTGAGCGCGATCCCGAGCCCCTCGGCGAGCCAGAGCGTGAGCGCGACCCCTAGCCCCTCGGCGAGCCGGAGCGTGAGCGCGACCCCGAGCCCCTCGGCGAGCCAGAGCCTGAGCGCGACCCCGAGCCCCTCGGCGAGCCAGAGCCTGAGCGCGACCCCGAGCCCCTCGGCTACGGCGAGCCTGACCCCTAGCCCCTCGCCCAGCCGGAGCGTGAGCGCGACCCCGAGCCCCTCGGCGAGCCAGAGCCTGAGCGCGACCCCGAGCCCCTCGGCGAGCCCGAGCGCCACCGTGACCCCAAGCCCCACACGCACGGCCTCCACCAGCACGACAGCCTCTCCTCTCAGCGTATCGGCCAGCCCCTCGCTTTCTGCCACACCTACACCTCAGCCGTTTGTCATGACCATCCAAACGTTCTCCTGCGACGAATTCCTGCTGCCCGTGCTGTACAACCTCCCGAGTCGCAGGCGTCGTCTGCAAGGTTACTTTGTCGACACACCCAACCTACAGCTAGCTGTGCGGAGAGAGAGACACAGGGAGAGAGAGACACCGAGAGAGAGAGAGAGAGCGAGAGAGAGACATAGCGAGCGAGAGAGAGAAACAAGGGGTGTGCCAGGCCAAAGCAGAGCAGGCGCCCCCAGCCCCGCCTCCTACCCCCGGCCAGTGTCCCCGTGCTCGCCTGTCCCGTTGAGCCACCTGCGGCTGGGTGGTCAGCTAGCTTGCTGCTTTTTTTTGTTGCACAGCCAAATTCCGGGGACGGCGTCGCCACTTGGCCCAGGTTAGTACCTCCGCTATCACCATCGACTGGGGCGACGGCAGCGGCCTGGAGCCCGCCACCACGGCCCCGACAGCGACCCGAGCCTGCACACGTACGCCCCGGCCGGGACCTACGTCATCCGGGTCTGGGGCGTCATGCAGGGCTGGATCCTGGATCTGCTGTCCGTCGCCCAGCGGGAGGCCATCGTCAACATTACCTCCTGGGGCCAGCTGCTGCTGCACCCGACCTTTGGCTACCACTTCGTGGGCGCGACCAACCTACTGTACCTGCCGCCCTTTGCCCAGCTAGCTTGTTGCGCCGGCCTCCTGAGCTTCGACTCCTCGTTCAAGGACCTGCCGGCGCTCACATACGAGCTGGGCTACGTGGATGTGACCTCGGTGTACTTCCTGCGGAGCATGTTCGCCAACTCGCCCAACCTCCAGCTGGACATCGGCGCGTGGAATACCTCGCAAATCTATGACGTGCAGTACATGTTCCAGAACCACGCAACCTTCAACACCGACCTCAGTGGTTGGGACGTCAGCAGGGTCGAGTACTTCACTGGGATGTTTAGCGGGGCCAGCGCCTTCAACCAACCACTGGGCGGCTGGAACACTAGCGCCGGCCGGTTTGTCAACTACATGTTCGGGGGGCTACGGCCTTTAGCGCGGACCTGAGCGGCTGGGCCCTGCCGAGAGTGAGCGGCTGCGTGGGCTTCGGCGACCAGTCGGGCCTGGCACTGCCGCAAGTGCCAGCGAAATGCCAGGTCGAGCTTGATACCACCGTGCTGCCGGGAACACTGCTCTGTCTTATGCCTGTTTGTGTTTGGGCTGGCTAGGCTACCTTCGCCGGCTAGCGAGACAGACGCCCTCCCCCGCTTCGCCCTGTGTGTAGGTGCACCCCGAGGTGGTCCCTGGTCTGGGGGCGTGATCTATTAAAAACCAGTCTTTTGGCACATGAGCCCTCCGGCCGGTCCTGCTGCCACCCTGGACTAGCTGTCGGAGACCAGCCTCGGCGCGTGGCCCACCCCCGCGGGCACGCGGGGCTGTGCGACCCCTTAGCGATGTACGAGCGGCCGGCAAACTGCCGCCGGGGGGGGGGGTCTCTTTTCCCTCCTCTCCTGGCCTCCGGTCCCGTGGCTAGGCCAGCCCCCCTCTCTGTCGCCTCCCCCCCCCCCCTCACTCACAGCCCGGTTCTCCGTCTGCCGTGGTGCTGCCGGCCCCGTGTGCTTCACCCCGTGGAGAGGGAGGGGGGGCTCCGGTGCGTGTGGTAGCTGTGCCTCCTCCCCCTCACCACTAGCTCGCTAGTCTGGAGCAAAGGCAGGGACGCAGGCGCCGCCTTGGCCGGCCAAGGCGTGGCTTGGGTCAACGTCGGTGCCAGGCGAGCGCAGACCCTTTCCGGCGTCAGCCGATGCCCGAGGCTCTTCTCCACGCGGCCCGTCACCAGGGCGACCTGTGGGCCATCCCTGACTTCTTGGCCCAGGAAAGGGGTTGTTCCTTGGCGCATGCACAGCGGCTGTACCGGAAGATCCGCCCCCGGCTAGTGGCCGGCGGCGCGGGGGCGAGCATCCAGAGCCTCCGCTTCCCGCGCGCATCCGGCCGGGGGCTGTCGTCCCCCGTGGATTGTGCTACGGTGGCCACCCTCCGTGACCTCCTGGCCCGCCTGCCCCGCCCAAGAAGAAGCGGAGCCCCCGCGCTGCTGCTGCCCCGGGGACGGCGGCCCCACGTGGCGGGAGGCGGAGCTGGCTAGCCAGGTACGGCGGCGCCGGGGGGGCTACTACTGTGCGGCCGACGCGGTGTACGTGGCGGCGGGCCTCGCCCCGGGGAGGCTGCACGGCTGTACTGGCTAGTGAAGCAGGCACACGCCAGCCCTGCCCTGCTAGCGAGGGCCCGGCCGCTGGCCTTCGCTGGCCAGCCCAGCACCTACGTCGACTGCTACGCCTGGCCGGACCTAGTCCAGGTCCTGCGGCTGGCACTCGCCCTCGCCGCGCCCGCCGGAGGTGGGTCCTAGCCAACCGCGCCCATGCCAGCCTGCGAGCCTACTTCGACGACCAAGGTCCCTCCCTCTGGGTGCAGGTGTGTGTGTGTGTGCGCAGCTCCGCCCCGGGGGGGGGGGGGGGGGGGAGGAGGCGGGGGGCTATTACCAAGGGGTTGTGCTGCTAACTACACACCCCCGGCACTCTCCCCCCGGGCGCGGCCGGT
>WBZZ01004707.1:0-37424 GCA_019918135.1 Paulinella micropora | reverse complement strand
CCAGCTCTCGCAGGACGGGCAGGTCGGGGGCTGCGCCGCGCGCACCGAGGCCTCCCCGCTCCACCTCTCGCTAGCCATGCGCTATTTTGCGGTGGCTGCGCGGCCCCAGGACCCTCCGGGGAGACCCCTCCGGAGACCCATCCGGCGCTCCACGCCCGGGCCGGGCTGCACGCCGGCGCGGGGCCTCCCCCCCTCCCTCCCCCCGCTGGGGCGCGGGGGTTCGGTCTGCCCCACCCCCCCCCCCCCCCCCGCGTGGTGACCGCCCAGGTCGCAGAGCGCTGTGGCCGCGGGTCCTGGGCCCCGCGGCAGGTGGACCCCCTAGGGGGCCGGAAGGGGGTAGGGGGGGGGGTCCTCCTGCTAGGAGGAGGACCCCCCCCCTGGGAGCAGGCACCCCCCCCCCTCTGGGAGCAGGCACCCCCCCCCTCTGGGAGCAGGCACCCCCCCCTCTAGGAGGAGGCACCCCCCCCTCTGGGAGGCACAGGGAGCAAGCGATCTCCCCGGGGGGGGGGGGGGGGAACACTCTAGATCCCGGTCGCATAGGAAAGGGGGGGGGACGCCAGAGAAGAAGTGAGACGACGAGGGCCTCCTCTCTCTTGAGACTCTTGAGACAAGCTCGAGTGACACACCCCCCCCCTCTCTTGAGATTCTTGAGACAAACTCGAGGGACAGCCCCCCCCCCTCTCCTGAGACACTTTTGAGACAAACTCAAGGGACAGCCCCCCCCTCTCCTGAGACACTTTTGAGACAAGCTCGAGAACACCCCCCCCCCCCCCGGAGAAAAGAATCGAGGCACAGGGGATGCCGGCCTCCCCCCCCACTAGGGAAAAAAGGAAGGCACTGAATGCCAGGGTCTCCCCCCCCACTAGGGAAAAAAGGAAGGCACAGAATGCCAGGGTCCCCCCCCCCACTAGGGAAAAAAGGAAGGCACGGAATGCCAGGGTCCCCCCCCTGCCAAGTTCAGGGGGGTCTGGGGCCCCCCCCCCTCCAACCTCAGGGAGCCACAGGGAGAGGAGGGGTGTGGCCTGCGCCCGAGCCACCCCCCCCCCCTCCTACGCCGACGGACTCCGGGCGACCGGGAGCGGGGGGGAGTGAGGTTGGAATAATTCCCCAGGTCGGGCAGGGGAGGGGGGGTGTAGGGAGGCAGAGAGAACGCGCCCCCCCCCCCCCCTCCCCGGGGGGGGGGGTGACCCCCCCCCCCCCCCACTCCCACCCGAGCACCGTGCCCTGACCCCGTCACCACATTCCGCCCCGTCCGTGGTGGAGCCGTGGGGCTGTGCACATGCGTTGGTGGCCATCGGCGTACTGCTGCTGGGCGCTGGGCCTGGCCTGGGGCGTCGCCGGGCTGTTGTCGCGGCAGGCACAGTGTGTCGAGGCCGTGCGGGCCAAGGAGCGTGAACTGGCGAGCGTCACCGGGCCGTTGCTGCACCAGATTGTGGAGACGGGCCAATGTGCCGACCGGGCACGCGGAAGGCTGTCCAGCCAGTGGCAATGGAGCCTGTCGTGGTCCAGGCTGCTGCCCAACGCTACGCACGCCATATGGTCGGAGAGCGAAGTCAGCTGCCTCGTGTTCTTGTACTACCCGGACGTGTGGAACGCCTACCAGCACCTAGCCCGGGCGCCCGAACGGAGTGTCCTGGGCGGGCTCGCCCTCGTGCACCGGCTGGGGGGTGCTTACGCGGCCAGGGAACTAGAGCTGCTGTCCCCCTGGACCACGTGGCCCGGCCCCGGCGTAGCCGACAGCCTGCTGCTGCCGGGGCCCGCCATCTTCTGGGCCGCTCTGCCCGGCGCCCGGACGCCGTACTACGTGCTGCAGTTCCTGCACTCACGCCTGCAGGACCGGGGCTGGGGGCGGTCGCTCTGGGGTGAGCCCGCCGACCTGCCGGGCGCCGCGCTGGCCGACGCGCTGGCGCAGCTCGCCGGCGTCCAGGACCCCGCCCCGCTCGCGAACGAGACCCATACTTGGCAGGTCATGGGCCTGCCCGAGGCCGTGCTGGTGCTGGACCCCGCGGCCTGGACGCAGGGCCCCGTCGCGCGCCTCCACTCGGACCAGTGGCGGTCGGCCTGGGGGGTCCTGTGCTGGTGGCCCGCGCCGCCCGCGTGGCTGTGGGTCGGCGTGGCGCTCGCGCTAGCCTCGGCGTGCTGCTACTGCGGCGCCGCGTGGCGGCGCTGGCCGGGGGGGCGGCGCGGCTACCAGCCCGTGCGCCAGGGCCCGGAACGGGGTCCGGCCGCCTGGCCCCTGGCACGCCGCCGGCCGGCGCCGCGCACGTCGTCGCAGCGCGGCCAGGCACGGGCGCCCCCGCCCCGCTCCTCCGCGGACTCCCCCCCGGGGCCGGCGGAGTGGCCGGCGGAGCCGGGGCCGGCGGGGTGGCAGACCGAGGCCGGGCCGCCGGGCGAGGACGACGAGCAGGCGGCCGAGGACGGTTACTTTTAATGACTCACGTAGGGTTGGCCGCTCGGCGTTTGCCCCCCGCCACCCACTGCCCCCCCCCCCCCGCTTTTTCTTCTCTCCCTCACTCACGACGGTGCCCCTTGCCGGTGTGGGTGTCGACCTGGCGCCCGCAGTGGGTGCACTTGGCGACTGCGTGGCACAGGCTGAGGGCGGCCTGCACGCGCTCAAGACCCTGGTGCGCGGGGCTCGCGCTGCCTTCCCCCCAGGAGGGCAACGAGATTGTAGCGCCCGCCGGCCCGCCGGGCAGGCTTTCGACGACGTGATTGGCCCCCCGCAGGAAGTTCTTGGCCGCCACGAGCGCCGCCGCTTGGCCGCCAGACGGCCGGCTGGGTTCGTGGCCTGTTTCCTGTTCTCCTCCTTCAGACTGAATACTACTGCTCGGACCTTCCGTCTCGTCGTTTACCGCGACCTGGCTGCGGCTGAGGAGGCCTGACTCCTCTGGTCAGCCGCCGCCCTCTCCTCTGCTGCGGCTGTCCCCAGCACGATTTCCAAAGCAGACAGCCTGTTACGGACGCGGCTGAGCAGCGCCCACTGCCTCTCGCTGGCCCCGTGGCCCTCTGGCGTGACCCGTGCCACTGCCTGGCGCAATTGCCGTTCCAGCCGCTGCCTCTTAGCGGGCTCGGTTTGCCGCGCCCAAAAGGCCCCGCAGAGGTAAAAAAGGACAGCCCAGGCCTGCACAGCAGACAGAGATTGCGCGCCCTGAGTCCGGCGGCCGTCCTCAAATTGCATAATCTGGCGGACCAGGCTGTTCAGCTGCCGCGAGGACTGTGTCGGACTTGGTCCTGCACCGGTAGTGACCCTAGGCTCGGCTTCGCCTGGCGCGCCGAAGTACACGTCCTCGGGATTCAGCTCCAGTAAAGGAAATGCATTCTTCTGGAGCAGTCCGGCTATCTTCCTCTGAATCGCAGATTGTAGCTGGACTAGCAGCTCCGAGGGAGCCTCGTTGATTTGCCCGGTCAGCAGGTCGTGGACAGACAGGCGGGGGGCTTCGGGCCCCGGGCCCGTTGCCTGATCACCCGACTCCTCCTCTTCGTGCCTGGAACCGGCGGCTCCCATAGTCAGCGCAGGTTGGCTCGTACCCTTGTCACGGAACGATCCGCCTTTGGCACAGTAGGCCGGTGGTGCCGGGTCCCCGGCTGGCGGGCCGGGCGGCGGACGGAGAGAGAGAGAGTAAGGGGGGAGGCTAGCGGGGAGGGAAGGAAACGAGGTGGACGCGGGGCTTGCGCCGGCAGGGAGAAGCGTCGGGTGCCGAGGGGGGGGAGAGGGGGGTGCCCCCCCCCGGTTGCCGGAGCGCGCCACGGTGGTTTTAGGACCGGACTAGCTAGGCTAGCGTGGCTGAGGCCCTGGCTCCTCCCGGAACCGGGACGGCCGCCTGCCCAGGCCAGAACCAGGCCACGCGTAACCCCGGAAGACCACGTCCGTGTCGGCCCACACTTGGCCAGTGAGGGCCGCCGGCAGCGGGCCCAGCACCAGGACGCGCAGGCGGGGGAAGCGCCGGCACTGGAAGCCAAGGGTGAGCTCCGACAGGCCGGCGGGGCGGTCCCGGCCGCCGTACGCTAGCCACAGCGTTTCCAAGCGGGGGAACGTGGTCTGGCTGAGGAAGCTGCACGCGGCGGCAAACCGCCGCGGGCAGTCCGCCTCGACGCGCAGCTCGACTAGTTGGCAGGTAGGCGCGGTCACCGCGTCCGGGCGGGGCTCGCGGAGGTTCCGGCCCAGGTCGAAGCCCCGCGCGCCGCTCACCACGTGCAGCGCCAGCACGTCCAGGCCCAGGCCGGCCCCTAGCACGGAGAGCGGAGCCACGAAGGCGATCTTGGCCAGCCGCAGTCCCTCGTCCACGTCGACCACCACTTCGACCGCGCCCCGCGGCGGCCGGCCGGCGGCCGGCTGCTCCCAGGCAGCCAGCAGGTGGGACAGCCTCCAGGAGTGGCGGGGCTGTGCCCTGCCCTGGTGGGGGGCCAAGTCCCAGACCAAGGCCAGCGCGGCCAGGTCCACGGCACACAGGAGGTAGCTGGCGACGAGCCGGCGGCACACCACCGGGAGCGGCTGGTGCCCGCCGGCGTGACGGGCCAGTGGCTCCCGCCCCCTTGCGCCCCGCGGCCGGCCCTCGGGGGGCAGCCTCCGCTTGTAGTGGCGGCCCCTCTCAGGTAGGCAGCCCTGCGCTTGTGGTGGCCGGCCCTCTGGTTCACAGCCATTCGCTGGCGGTGGCCGGCCCCCTGCGCCAGCGAACCAAAACTGGGCCGAGCAGGCGCCGCACACACGCCAACGCCGGGGAGCTGGCGCCGGAGCGGGGGGGGGGGGGGGGGGGGGGGGGGCGCGACGCGCGTGTACGTCCCGCGGGCCGTGGGGGAGGGGCGGCACGCGCGAGCCGCACCGGCGGGAGAGGAGGGGAGAGACGGGGGGGGGCCTCCCTTCTCCCCGCCGCGCTGCGGACAGGGCGCGGGGGGTGGGGGGGGGGGGGGGGGGGGGGGGGGGGGGGGGGGGGCATGGCAGCTCGGGTACTTGGCTGCAAACCGCCCGGGCGGGACAGGCTCCCCCCCCGTTACCAGGTCCTGGACGGAACAAGCAGCGAGGCCTTGCTCTCTCCCCGTCGCCCGGTCCCGTATGCCTTCCTCATCACCACCCGCCGGTAGCCCGGGCCAGGCAGCCCCGCTCGACCGGAAGCACCAGCTACTACCGAACAAGGCGGCCTGGCTCCAGGGGGCGAGGCCAGGCCAGCCCCCAGGCAAATTAGCCTGGCTGTGGCAGCAGGTGTCCTCGGCCGCCCAGGAGCCGCTCGACTCCCAGGGGCTGACCGGTCCGCAGGGGCCGCTGGCCGCCCTGCACGCTATGCTCCGAGCACGGATACTGCAGCACCAGGCCTGCCCAGGACCTACTGACGAGTGCAAACTCTCCGGTGGACCAAGACTGGGTGTGCGCGGGGTCCGTCAACGTAGTCACTCCCCTGACGGCTGGCCTATGTCGTGCGAGCCGGCTACGAGTACCTCAGCGAGGCCGAGCTAGCGGCCCGCCGTGACTGGGCCAACGCGCTGGCCACGGAAGAGGTCGGCGTCAGCCATTTGCTGTACGGCTGGGCCGTGCCGTACAACGTGGCCACATTCATGCAACAGCTGCGTGCGTTTAATGACGAGCAACGTCAGTACAAGGATACGTGCCGCGAGATCCCCCAGCTGGGGGGCTTCCTGTTCGAGCCCGGACCGTCGCCGCGGCGTCAGTGTCCGTATCCCTACTGGTTGCAACATGCTGGAAATCCCGCCGGTCGCGACTTCTATCTTATCCGGCATATCCTCCCCTTGGGCCAGATGGTGAGCACCCTGCTGGCCTCCCAGAGTACACAGCAAGAGCACCACAGGGTCTTGCAGTCGGTGCACGGCACTCTGCTTCGGTACGTGCAGGTGCTACAGGAGAAGGCAAGGGCAGAGCCGGACAGAGCCTACGGTTGCCTGGACCTGAGGTTCGATAATATGTTGCAGATCCAAGAGAGAGGGGGCCCTGTCGTGAGGCTGATCGACGTAGAGCCCTACGACAGGTGGACCCTCCCTTTAGCCGAGGCCACTGCGTGGGGAGAATCGCTCCGCCTGCACAGTGTTGCCGCCTGGGCGCTGGCCCTGTACTTATTTACGGTGGCCAACTCGGTGGCTAACCTGCTCATTGATATGGAGCACGCAGAAGTCGCTTGCATGCCGGAGGGCTCGGCGCAGAGTCCGTTGCAGGACCCTGACTTTTCCTGTCCTTTCGGGGAAGCGGTGAAGGTGCTGAGGGCACAGGCGAAGAAGGTCGGGGAAGGCGACCCAGCAACAGGCCTGGCCGAGGCCTTGCACCTGTTGGCTGACGTGCAGTGGACAGACACACCTACCCCCAAGGGCTTCTTGGAGCGGATGGAGCGCTACGTACACCGAACGCTAAAGCCCAAAAAAGGGGAGGAAGAAGAGGAAAAAAGAAGGAACCCCATCGCGTATGCGTTTCGAGTGCAGTATGAAGAAGGCAAGCGGGACGCCCCGAGTGACTTGAGCCATCTCATCAGCAGCCTGGCTTTCTACGCGCTGGCCTGCCACTGCTGCTGGCGCCTGAAGCCAGCGTCCATCGAGAAGCTCAAAGCCAAGCTCGACAACCTGCAGCAGAAGAAGAGCTCCCGGGGGGCCGGCACCCAGGGCCAGGACGGGCCGCGCCCCTCCAAGAAGGTCAGGACCAGAACCTGAGGCACGCGAAGGGGGTGGCCCCCCTCCGGGAGAGGGAAGGGAGCGGAGGGGGCAGTGCCCCCGCGCCCCGCTCCACCCCCGCCTACGCGGTGGCGGTGGCCGCCGGCCCGGGCGGTTCGGGCGCCGCGGCTGGCTCGGGCGCCGCGGCCGCTGGCTCGGCAGCCCCGCGCCGGCGCCGCCGCGAGGCGCGGAACGTTTCCGTCTCGCACGCCAGCCCGTGCGCGGCCAGCTCTTGTTGGTTCAGGACGGAGGCCTGGTTGCGGATCTTGCTCAGGTTCAGTTCCAGCTGCCGACGCTCAATAAAACAGTCCAGCACTAGCAACTTGATATCGACGTGCCGGCGCTGGCCCATGCGGCACGCGCGCTTCTCGGCCTGCAGCAGGTCCCCCCCGTTCCAGGTCAACTGGAAGAAAAAGACGTGGTTGGCGGCCGTCAGGTGCACGCCCTGCCCCGCCGCCAGAATGCTCAGGACCGCGGCCTGGCAGCGCGGGTCGTGCTGGAAACGCCGGATGAGTTCCGGCCGCTTGGGCTGCGGCGTCGTGCCCGTGAGGGTGATGAAGCGGTCGGCCACCGCGCCGTCCTCGCCGTCCCACGTGTGCTGGAGCAGCAGCCCCTGCAGCAGCTCCACGAAGCTGTGGTTGTGGCAGAACAGCAGGCACTTGTGGGGGGGTTGGGCCCGCTCGCGCAGCAGGGGGCGCACGTGCCGCTTGAAGAAGCGCGCCGCGATCCGGGCCTTGATCCGCATGGCGGCCTGGTAGTACAGGCTAAAGGACAGGATCTTGCACAGGCGGCGGAAGGGGGGTTGTGCGCTCCCGGCCGCCGGCGCGGCCCCCGCTCTTTTCCTCCTCCTCCTCCTCCTGGCGCCCGGGCGGCGCCGCCAGCGCGGCGCTCTCGTCCTCCAGGCGCCGCCGCTTGCGCGCCGGCACCAGCGCCGACGCGGCGGGGGGCGCCACCCCCGGGGGCGCCCGGGCCGGCAGCCCCCCGAACTCCAGCAGGCACGCCTGCCAGCCCGCGCCAGCGGCCGGCGCGGCCGCCGGCACGGCGGCGCCCGGGGGCTCGGATTCCCCGCCGTCGCCCAGCAGCTCGGTGACCTGGGCCGCCGCCTCGGCTTCCTGCTGCCACAGCCGGGCCAGGCGGGCCTGGTGGGCGGGCCGGAGCTCGCACACCACGACCGTGCGCCTGAACGTGAACTCGCCTCCTCCCGCGCGAGCGTCGTCGGCGCCAGCGAACACCTGCACCCCGCACTCGCGGGCCAGCCCGTCCCCCGTGAACAGGCACAGCTTGGACAGCCGCTGGTACAGCTCGCCCAGGTTCGTGGAGCCCCCCGCGTCCAGCACCCGGATCGGCCGGCCCGTGGCGCGGTCGAAGCCCCGGCGCACGTACTGCCCCCCGCAGTAACGCAACACAAATTCCTCGTACGTCAGCGCGCCCCGCGGCATGCCGGGCCCGCGCTTGTTCCAGACGCTGTCGGGGCAGAGCAGCCGCAGTTGCGGCCACAGGTGCCGCGTCCGGTTGGCGGGGGTCCCGGTCAGGCAGAGACAGAAGGGCACCTGCTGCTGGTTGAAGTGGCTCAGCACCGTGAAGGCAATCTTGCTGCGCGGGTTCTGCAGGCGGTGGCTCTCGTCGACCACCAGCGAGCCCAGGCGCAGGCCCTGGAAGCGGCCGGCCGCGGCCAGCGCGCTGACCATCTCGTACGACATGATGTACAGCAGCGCGCCCGGCAGCGGGAACAGGTCGCGGCCCTCCTGGATGACGCACACGTGGCTGGGTGGGTCCGGGGCGCCGGGCGGCGGAGCGTCTCGCAGGCGCCGGTAGGTCTCGGGCGGTGCCGCATGCCACACCACCGGTCGGCCTCCTGGAGCCAGTGCGCACAGTTCGAGGCCGGCGACAGCACCAGGGCGGGGAAACTCTGCTCCTGGCTCAGCCGCGTCAGGATGTGCAGCGCGATGGCGGTTTTGCCCCGGCCCGGGGGCAGCGCCAGCAGCGCCCGGCCCCTCTTGCTCAGCGCATACTGCACCGCCTCTTCCTGCAGGCGCGTCAGCCTGGGCCGCCGGGCTTCTGGCCGCCGGGTTTCTGGCCCGGTGCCCGGCAACTGCAAGGGGCCGCGGCCGGCGGCCGGTTCGGTGGCGCTGGCCGCCATGCCCGCGCCAACGCTGGGGTTTTTTTTGGGGGCGGGGGATGGCCCGTCCGCCTCGCGAGCGACGGCGCCCCCGGCTCAGCCCCCCCCCCCCCCCCCGCCCCTCCCGTCCCCCAGCCGCCGGCCGGGGGGGCGGGGGGGGCGTGCCGAGGGGCGGGCCGAGGGGCGTGCGGCACGCTCCCCCTCCCCCCCCCCCCCCTCCCGCGCTCTCCCCCTTACCCGGCCCTCGTGCCAGCCCGGGGGGAGGAAGCGCGTGTGCGGCAGGGGTACGTGGTTACTGCCCTACGTAACCACACCCCGCTGTCTCCTTTCCCCCTCGGTAGCGCGCGGATGCAATCAGCCGGCGGCGCCGGGGAGCCCCCGTCTACTGCAGTTTGGCTCCGCGCCCGGGACCGGCTGGGCTATGCCGGACTGCTTAGCTTGGCGGCGGTTGCCCCCGAGCTGGCCCAGCTCCTGCGCCGACCGGACTTTTGGGCGGGCTTCCGGTGCCCGCAGCTGGACCTCCAAACCTCGGCACAGGCACGGGCCTTCTTGGCAGTGGCCGGCGACGCCTGGAGCAGTGCCCGCGTCCACCTCAAGGAGCTCCTGCTGGGGCGGGAGGGGCTCAGGGCCCTGGCCCCGCACAGCCACAGCTTCCCGGGCGTGACAGTGGAGCGCTTCCTTTGCGCGGAAGGGGACCCCTCCTCCCCGAACAAGTATTACAAGATTATTCTCACCGCCGACCAGTTAGCCTGCCTGGCCGACACCTTCCCACGCCTGCTGCACCTAGACCTTAGCGGCTTTTCGGAGTTCCACGGAGACGGGCTAAAACCCTTGTCCAAACTGAAGCAGCTGCAGCAGCTGGACCTCGTCCGGGTGACGTCCTTCGGGCGGACGGACTGAAGCCCCTGGCGGAGCTGCAACAGCTGTGGCGACTGAACCTCGCCGAGTGTCACAAGCTGTACGATGCGGGACTCGAAGCACTGACGCCGCTGGAGAGATTGCAAGACCTGGACCTCTCGGCTGTGACTCGCTGGCTGGAACCGGACTGGCGCATGTGCCTAAGAAGAAGCTAGAACATCTTAGCCTCGCTCGTTGCTACTACCTGACAGACGCCGGTTTGCAGTGCCTGGCCGAATGTACAGAGCTACGGCACCTGGATCTCAGCGATTGTCAACAGATAACTAACGACGGGCTAGCACACTTGCAAGGCCTGACCAAGCTACGGCACCTAAGCCTCGCCGGTTGTTTGCAGTTGACGGACGTGGGGCTGGGGCACTTGACAGAGCTGACAAACCTGGAGCACCTGGATCTAGCACGATGTCTGCGCCCGACGGGCGAGGGGCTGCGGGGCCTGTCACACCTGTCTAGACTAAGCTATCTAAACCTTACTTTTTGGCGGGCCGGTGACATTCGCCGGAGGAAGCTGGCGCACTGCCATGAGACGCGGGAAAAGGTAGAAGAACTGTTCCGTGAACTTCGTACACCTGAGCACCCTGCCTAGCTCTGGTCCTCTTCCCCGCAGAACGGGAAGGGACAGGAGGAGGGACCTCCCCCCCCCACGACCCCTCATGGTTGATCTGTGACCCGCGTTAGCCACTTGGATTAAACTCGAACAGCCGAGAGGCGAGCAGAGTTGGGTAGAACGCCGGCCCGGACGCGGGCGACGGCAGCCACCCGGGCCCCGGCCCGGATAGAAAGCGGGGCGAGAAAAAGAAGAGAGGGGGGAGGCCCGTCGGTCGCGCGTCCCTCCTCCCCCCCACGGGAGAGGAGGGCGGGAGACGCGGGCACGTGCACCCCCCGGCACCCACCCTCGGGTCGGGGCACGGCGCGCCGGCGGGGGAGGGCTGGGGGGAGGTGGGGGATAGCCCTCCACGCGCGCGGGGCGGGAGCCGGGCGAGGGAGGGACGGTTCCTGCCCCCCGGGCCAGAAAGACACATCCCCCGGGGCTATTCCCCTGTCTCCCACGAGCCCGCTACTCCAGCGCAGGGCAGTGAGAGGGACTCCTGCCAGGTGTGGATGGACAGGCGGGCCGTGCGCAGTTTCGTGCGCCGGTACGGCTCCCGCGACGCGGTGGCCACGGTCGGCGAGGCGGCTTGTGCGTGCGCGACGGCGGGCTGGTGTGCCGCCTGGCGGGCCCGGCCGAGAGCTGGCAGCCGGCGTGCGAGAGGTGCTTCACGCGCCGCGGCCGCGTGCGGGCGGCCGACGCGGCGGCGAGGCCGAGCGGCCGGCCAGGCTGTGCCAGCGCCACGCGCGGCGCCGTACGCCGCGACACAGAACGCAGGCGGCAGACGAGGTGGCTGGCGCCAGAGCCCGAAGCGCCGGCGGC
Organism: Paulinella micropora; assembly: GCA_019918135.1. NCBI lineage: Eukaryota > Cercozoa > Imbricatea > Euglyphida > Paulinellidae > Paulinella > Paulinella micropora. The sequence goes on along the minus strand of WBZZ01004707.1, from coordinate 26,334 downwards.
ACGACGACGGCCACCGCCCGCGACGGCCAGTCCGCCCCCTCGCCCGCGGTCCAGCTGTGGCTCCAGCGCCTGGCCAGCGCCGAGCCCTTCGTGGAGCAGAAGCAGGGAGTCCGTATGCTTCAGCACTATGGGGCTGCGTTCAAAGTCGTCGAGGCTGCCAGCTGGTGTTCAAGGAGTGGCGTGGAGGCCAAGAATCGGCGGACCGCCCGGCCTGTGAAAGCTGCTACCTGCAGGAAAACCTCGCGACGGTAGCGACGGTGCGCGGGACCGTGAGTGGCCGACGGTTTGTGCAAGACACAGCTCCGCCTCGGCAGTCAAGAAACAGACCAAGCTTGATATTGTCCAGCAGGCTAAGACGCCAGAGAGGACAGAGAAGCAGCAACAGAAGCAGCAGCCAAGCGCCACTGCACCGGAACAGCTCCTGACTCATCGACAGGGCGGCCGAGAATACCAACTGCGAGTAAGTGCCACTGGTGCTCTTGCCAGTCGGGCTAGCAAGCCGTCGCAAGGCTGGACACAATGGACATTCGCATGCACAAGTTGCTGGCATAGCAAGAAGAACGTCGCCAGTGGCAAGCACTGGGCGGAAGATGGACGGCGACGGTTTAAGCTGTGTGCCAGCCACGCGCGCGCGCGCGGCTGCCACAGGCTGCGAAACCCGTGCGTGGACTGCCCGGCCTGCTCAAGGAAAGAGGCCAACTTCGCGGACGAGCAAGGGCGCATAAACCGCCTGTGTGCGAAGCACGCCCGGGCGCGCGGCTGCCACGAGCTCTCGAACCCGTGCGATGACTGCCCGGCCGGCGCCAAGAAAGAAGCCAACTTTGCGGACGAGCAAGGGCGCAAGAACCGCCTGTGCGCGGGGCACGCAAGAGCGCGCGGCTCCCATGAGGTACAGAACCCGTGCGAGGACTGCCCCGCCGGCTCAAGGAAACAGGCTAACTTCGCGGACGAGCAAGGACGCGGCAACAGGCTGTGCGCGGACCACGCAAGGGCGCGCGGTTGCCATGGAGTGCGGAACCCGTGCGAGGACTGTCCGCCCGATGCAAAGAAAAGGGCCCACTTTGCGGACGAGCAAGGGCGCAAGCAGAGGCTGTGCGCGGTGCATGCGAGAGCGCGCGGATGCCACGAGCTGGTAAATCCGTGCGAGGACTGCCCGGTCATTGCTAAGAAAGAGGCTGCCTATGCAGACGAGCAAGGGCGCAAGCAGAGGCTGTGCGCGGGGCACGCAAGAGCGCGCGGCTGCTATCAGCTGCTGAACCCGTGCGAGGACTGCCCGGTCGGCTTCAAGAAAGACGCCAACTTTGCGAACGAGCAAGGGCGCAACAAGACGCTGTGCGCGGGGCACGCGTTCGCGCGCGGATTGATTCCTAAGCCGGCCGCGGGCTGCTCCATCGCGGCATGCAGGCCGTGGGACAGGCTGGAACAGACGCTGGACTGCCGGATCCAGCACAAACACTTTGTGAACGGTTCCGCCGTGCCGAAAGGGGTAGAGGTTCGAGTCCCGGACACGAAGCTGTTGCTGGACGGCTACGACGCGGTGGGTAATTGTGTGTACAAGTTCCATGGCAACGCGTATCACGGCTTCCCGCCTGGCCATCCCAAGTACGCAGAGGGCCGGTCGCGGGTGAGTGAGCGCCGGAACCGGGATTTGTACCGGGAGACGATGGCTCGCATGTACTTTGTGCGCCAGCAGATGCCGGCCGGCTGCCGCGTCTTTTACGCCTGGGAGCACGAGTACGCCAGGATTAAGGACAAGCCGCTGGCTAGTGCCGCGTCGATCTTGCACGAGCTGCCGCCGGGCGAAGACTATTGACGACAGCGAAGAGGAATAAGCTTATTTAGCTTGCGAAGTATGTCAAATCAAAAAAATACTTGGGGCTTGGCTTAGAGAAGACGCCAAGTTGTTTAATAAAAGCTGACGGCCAGCGGTTCTTTTTACTTTTTCGGACCAACTCGGCTTGCGCCACGCGCTTCGCCACCAGGTGCTGAACGGGCTTTCCCGGTCGCCCACGCCAGCAGTGGTAGTTCAGGCAGTAATTGTCAGCTGCCGAAAAATGGTCGGGGGAGGGGGGGGGGCCTCGCCTGTTAGTCTAGCGACCAGCGGCACGGCAGTGCTTCCAACCCTGCTACTTAGTCTGGCGGAGGGGGCTGGGGCCCCTGGTCGACCGCGTCAGCCTCACGGCCAGGGCGTGCTTGTCCTCGAAGTACCCCAGGACCTGCCCCAGGCAGACCCACCCGTCGTCCAGCTGGTGCCTGTCTTCCTTGAGCACGTCGATCCACCAGTCCGTCAGGCGCTGCAGCATGCTCACTAACTCCTCGTCGTCTTTAGCCTCCCCGCCCGCGTTCTTCTCGAGCACGGCTAGCAGCCAGGCCTGTGCACACGGCAGCAAGCGCTGCTCCCTGCCGCGGCCGCGGGCTCCCGGGCACTGCGCGGCCGCGAACTTGCGCTGGAAATCGTTGCCGTCCTGCCGGTAAAACGACTCGGCGGGCAGCTCCCAGCGCGAGCCCGGCTTTCGGCCGCCGGCCCTGGCCTCCGCGCGGAGCTTCTCGTCGTCGTCGGCCCCGGTCCGGCTATCGCAGGGGGGCACCCAGGCCTTCATCTCTGGGAACTGTGGAGTCTCACTCTGCCGGCGTTGTTCCGAGAGGTTGCGGGGGGGTGTGTACGTTTCCTTGATCAGCACGTAGCTGCCGTACGGAAACTTGCTGAGCGCCACCGTCTGGGCCACGGGGTAGAAAGCCAAGCCCGCCGTCTGGACGCGGATGACTTTCTCGGCCTGCAAGGGGCTCGCGGTCTCGTCCGTGACGCCGAGCAAGGTCTTGTGCAGGGGCGGCGTGGCCCGCACTGTCTTGTCGTACAGGTCGTAGCTGTTCCAGGCATAGCCCAGGACCACATCGCTGTCGTCGGACCGCAACTCTTCGTCGCAGGTGTAAATCAGGTCTCCCTCCCGGATAGTGCCGTGCGAGCCGAGCACGGGCCTAACTTCTACGTACTGCGCTGCTTGCGGAGTCCACGTGATCTCCATGGCGGGCGGCTTGCTGGAGGGCGCGCCTCACGACCTCCTCTCGACCCCAGTCCTTGGCACCTAGTAGCTTGCGGCGGCAGCACGCTAGCAGCAGGCCCAGCGCGTCCAGTGCCTCGGCCGAGGTATAGTGTTCGGCTTTAAGAGCTTGGTAGGCGGGTACCAGGCAGCCTAGCGGTTTGTGGCACGAGGTGCAGTTGTACGGCAGGCTCGCCATCCGCGGGAGGAAGCGAGGCTGGTTGTGTGCGAGGGGGGGGGCTCCGGGAGGGGGAGGGGGGAGGGGCGGCCAAGGGGGCCAGAGAGCGGCGGGGGGGAGGGGAGGGGAGGGGCCGGCGGGGCCGGGGGGCACCCCGTCCGGAGGCAGGCCGGGGCTGCCGGGGCTGCCGGGCCGGGCTGCCGGGCCTCTCACGGGCGTGACCGACTGGCTTGGGTTTTTACTGACACTGCTGGCCGCCCCCCCCCCCCCTCGCTCCCCCTCTGTTCTCGCCTCCCCCCCACACTCGCGGCCCGGCCGGGCAAGCGCCAGGGGCGGCCCGGCCGGCTCCCAGCGTCCGTGGACGGGCTGATTCTCCGGGGGCGGCGCCCAGCCGGCCCAGCGCTCAGGCCGGCAAGCGAATCCGGATGTGCCGCAGGGGTTCGCACTGGTCGTCGTGGCACACAAAAAAGAGGTTGCGCCCGTTGACGACGGCCGACACAAAGTTGCTCTGGTGCTTGTACGCGGCGCCGCGCACCGCCGACTGGAAGGGGCACCGCGCGGCCTGGGCAGGCGTCGGCGCCGTCAGGTTGCTGTAGGCCGTGACCCGCACCCACCCGGACGCCCGGTCCCCGTGGCTGCCGTGAGCGCGCTGCGCCCAGTTGAGCAGCGGTTCGCCGCCGGCGGCGCCGAGGTAAGGCGCCACCAGGTGCTCCAGCAGCGCCCGGAAGCCGTACGTGGCGCCCGGGGTGGGCGCCCAGCCCCGCGGCTCGCAGTGCAGGCGGCCGGGCAGCCCGCTGTCCCAGGGTACGTACACCGGCCCCCGCGCCGGCCCCGTGCCGGCTGCGGACCACGGGCGGCCGACGGCGGCGGCTGCGGACCATGGGCGGCCGACGGCGGCGGCTGCGGACCATGGGCGGCCGACGGCGGCGGCGCGGGCGGGGACGCGGGCGGCGCCGTCGGCGCGGGGGGGTGCCACTCGGGGGGCTCGTCCTCCACGACCAGGGTGGCCGCCCGGGCCAGCCGTGCGAGCTCCTGCAGCCTCGGTGCCAGGCCGGGGGGCGGCGGCGGCGGCGCGCCCGCCCGTTGCTGCCGCACGCTGGCGTCCAGCAGGAAGTCGCGCCACGACAGGCCACGGGTCGTCAGCTCGCCGCCGGCGCCGAGGCGGCCCACCGGCACACAGGGCCGGCCGGCCAGGACGGTGCGGCAGGAGCCCTTGAGGCACAGTTGCAGCTTGGCCCCGCCGAGCTCCCGGCAGGTCGCACACACTAGCCTGGCGCCCTTGTCGGCGTACGGGTAGCGGATGAGGCGGTTCTTGTCATAGACCGACTGGTCGACGACCTTGGTGAGCAGCTCGCCCTGGGCGCGCTCGCAGCCGTAGTGGATGAGGCACAGCTTGGCGACGAGGAAGGCCAGGGCCTTGGCCGCGGCCTTGGGCAGGTACAGCGAGTGGTACACGAGCCGGAACGACGCCTTGTAGCACCTGCGCACCCGGCAGTAGCCGCAGGAGTTGAGCAGCACGGCCGTGCTCAGCGCCGGATCCGCGACCAGGAACCCGACGGCCCGGTGCGCCACGGCGACAAAGCAGTCGCGGTGGAGGGCGGCCGGCCCCGCGCTGTCGCAGGGCGCCAGGATCTCGGCCGGGCAGGCCGTGTGGCCCGGCAGCGCCCAGTCCAGGTCCAAGTAGAATTTACCAACGTCTGGCAGCGTACGCTCGACCAGCGGCACCGCCCAGGGCGTGCCCCGCAGGCAGGCCAGCAGCTCCACCACCTGCAAGTAGACCTGCGGGTCATCCGGTAGCAGGAACTTGCCCCCCGTGAAGCTGGTGCTATTGAACGGCTGCGTTCCGCCCACGGGCACGCGGTAGCGCCGCAGCAGCGCCTGCAGTTGCGCGGAGCTAGCGAGCTGCCGGGCGGAGTCTCCGGCGAGGGAGGCAGGGCAATGCTCCGTCCAGGCCGGCTCACTCAGCTCCATGCGGGTACCACTGCCCCCGGGGCGGCCCGCGCCGTTTTGGGGTGTACAGGCCCCCCGGGCTCCCCGCCCCGCCCCCGCCCGCCGCCGCTCCCCCCTCCCGGCCGGGGGTGCCGACCGTGCCGACCAGCGCTCCTCTCGCCGGGCCCGCGACACCGGCGTGGCCCCCCCCCCCCCCCCACGCGCCCGCCCGGGGGTGCGGCGCCCCGCCCTACCCAACACGGGCGCGGCCTGCCCCCCGGCCGGGGGTACGACCGTGCCGACGAGCGTGCCTCCGTCGGGCCCCCGACACCGGCGTGGCCTCGTGCCCGCCTCGCCCTGTGTGCCCGGCGGCCCCGACGGCGCCCGGCCGCCGGGCGCGGGGTGGAGGAAGGGGCGGCACGGCTCCCTTCCCCCGCCGCGGGCCGCCCCCCCCCCTGCCCGCTCCCCCTCCCCTGGCCCGCGGGAGGGAGCCGCCCTCCCCCCCCCCCTTCCTGGCTTTCTGTCACTCACCCGTTCGCGTGCCCCGGCTACCACGCTGGGTGGTACTGACAAAAGAAGTCGGGCCCTCCTCGCTCTGGCTACGGTCGGTAGTACGGCGGTGCGAGCAGAATGGCAGATCCTCTTGAGCTCAGTGTTTCAGTGTTTAAAGTCCAGCTGCAGGACCCGTACCCGGACCAGGACCAGGATCCGGACCCCCAGGACCAGGCCCGCTGGAGGCGCGCGGGTTCGGGGCCCGCCCGACCTAGACAGCCTCCTCTCGGAGTCCCTGCACGTGGCCCCGGCCCCGGAGCGCGTGTCGCGGGAGGAAGTGTTGCACCTGTTGGCGGGCGGCAGTACGCCCCATTGCTTCTGCCGGTCCTGTGGCCGCGTGTGCGACGGCCCCGGGGCCTGCCAGCGCTGCTGCGGCCATTGCTTGTGGCTGGCGGGGGAAGCTATTCATGCGGAGGAGCGTCCCGCGCGCGGCCACCTGACTGTCTGCGACGAAGCCCGGCTCCCGGCCTGCTACAGCTTCCGCCTGGAAGATGCCTGGCTGCGCTCGGCCGATTCCGAGGTACTACGGCAGATACTCGGGCGCGCGCTCCAAGGAGGCCCCGGCCAGGCACCGGCGGTGGACGAGGCGCCGGACGGCGCGCGGGACAGCTCCTTGGCCCAAGACCTGCTCCGGCTGCTGCGGACTTACTTTGGTCACACGACGGACGCGGCGGCGTCCTTCTGCCAGGTGATGTACGATGACGGGCACTCGATCCACTGTGACGACCGTACCTGGTGCGACGAGGTGGCGAGAGCCCTGGGAGATGGGGGCGTCGAGTGCCTCAGGACACCGCTGGACGTGGAACGAGTGCTGGCCAGCACGGGCCCGGCCATGCTCAAGCTGCCCGCCTTCTTCTATCCCCTCTCGCTGCAGGGGACACGGTACGTGGTGGTAGAAAAGCGGCTCCAGGTGAGAGCGGGACAGCCGGTACCGAACCCGCTGGGGGAGGTCAAGGGGGCGGGCTTCGTCCCCTTGCTGCTGGCGGCCGCGTGCGAGCCGGCCGAGAGCGGCACCTCGCTGCGGGTGAGCTATCGGGAGCCGGGCCGCCAGGAGCCGCACACGCTGGTCGACTCGGCCAAGCAGTCCGGCACGTTCGCTTTTACCCACCCGCACACAGACTCTCCGGTTACTTCGCCGCACTACCTGTCGCTGTTGCGCTCGACGGTGGCGGGGTACGACCACCAGGCCGAGCTAGAGCGGCACGTGACGCAGACCACTGAGGGGTGGGCGCAGTGGGCCATGCCGTCGTCGGCCCCCTTGACCCCGGCCCAGCAGGTGTTCGTGCAACTGTGGTACGTGCAACTTATGCAGCGGGTGCGAGACAAAGGCCGGGCGGGGGCCCCGCCGGCCCAGAGCGCAAGGGAAGAGCAGCGGGGCGAAACAAGCGAAGGACGGGGGGCGGAGAGCGGCTTCCAGCTAGTAGGCGCTCCTTTGAACGCGGCGGACATGGCCGAGCCGTCGGTAGCGCTGAGCGAGTCACAGGCTGGTAGCCGGGTCCCTGAGCGTGGCGCGATCGACTCTCTGTCAGTGTCCGGGTCGCCGCCCGTGCCAGCGCTCCTGACGTCGGCGGTCCAGGAGACGCTGCAGGTGGAGGCGGACACGCGTGTCTTCAAGGTACCCATCACGGAGTACCAGGAGTTCTGCCGGGGGTTGGCCCAAGCCCGGAAGGAGCTGGGGGACACCGTTCTGGACCCACAGAGTGTCCAGCTGTCCATGGAGGGCGCCCCGCCAGGCGAGGCGGAAATCTTGTTTTACGCCGCGGGGCTTATGCCCCTCAAGGCGGCCGAGGAGGTGCTGCGGGGGACGCCGAAGCCTGTTCCCGGGGGCCAGGCCAGCGTCACTCTGCCGTGGATCTGCGTCAGCTGTGACGCGGCGCGGGAGCCCTCCCGCAGCACCACCTTTGTGTGCCACAGCTGCGCACGGAAGCTGCCGGATGGCGGGCGGCCCGCCGCGGCGGGGGCGGCCCAGGAGGTGGTCTCGGTCTCGCATAGCACCACCTTTGTGTGCCCCAGCTGCGCACGGAAGCTGCCGGATGGCGGGCGGCCCGCCGCGGCGGGGGCGGCCCAGGAGGTGGTCTCGGTCTCGCATAGCACCACCTTTGTGTGCCCCAGCTGCGCGCGGAAGCTGCCGGACGGCGGGCGGCCCGCCGCGGCGGGGGCGGCCCAGGAGGCGGTCTGGGTCTCGCACAGCACCACCTTTGTGTGCCCCAGCTGCGCGCGGAAGCAGCTGCCAGTGGCAGAGGCGGAGCTCAGCGAGTCGACCTTCTTCTGCACGATCTGCCAGAAGCACCAGCCGCTGGCGCAGGCCGACCCCAGGGAGTCGTCCGTCAGCTGGACGACCTGCCAGGAGCACCGGGCCCAGGCTAAATCCGAGGAGCAGCCCTCTGTCTGCACCGCCTGCGTGCTGGTACAGCAGCCGCAGGCGGAGCCCAGCCAGTCGTGGACTGTCTGCACGGTGTGCCAGCACGTACAGCAGCAGCAGCCGCCGGCGCAGGCGGAGCCCAGCCAGTCGTGGACTGTCTGCACGGTGTGCCAGCACGTACAGCAGCAGCAGCCGCAGGCGCAGGCGGAGCCCAGCCAGTCGTGGACTGTCTGCACAGCGTGCTGGCAAGTGCAGCAGCAGCAGCAGCCGGCGGAGGCAGAGCCCAGCCAGTCGTGGACTGTCTGCACGGCGTGCGGCCTGGCGCAGCAGCAGCTGGTGGAGGCGGAACCCAGCCAACCAGCTTCTGTCTGCACAGTGTGCTGGCACGTGCAGCAGGCGCAGCCCATGTGTGGGCCCCCTCCGGCCCAGCGCACGGGCGGCGCGGCGGCGGCACACCCGGAGGTGGCGGCTCTAGCCTCTGCCTGGACGCCTCCCCTCGATACCTTCGCGTACGCCCCCGGCCCGTCGGCGCCCCCAGCGTACGCCCCCGGCCCGTCGGCGCCCCGGCGTACGCCCCCGGCCCGTCGGCGCCCCCGGCGTACGCCCCCGGCCCGTCGGCGCCCCCAGCGTACGTCCCCTCCTTGTCGAATTACTACTCCTACTGGGCGCAGCAGCTGGCGTGCTAAAAACCGTGGCGTCTGTGTCGGTGTACGGGCGAAAGAGAGAGAGAGAGAGAGCAAGCAAGCAAGCAAGAGAGAGAGAGAGAGAGACACCTCCCTCGTACGGGCTCGGCCGGCGTCGGTCAGTACTTGCCAACCACTGAGTTTGGGTTTCTTTTACTTAAAAACTGGTGCCGCACCTCGTGTATTTTAGTTCACTCGCCGCCCGGCGCGTTCCTGGCGCGCCCGCCCGCCGCGGAGGGGGGGCACCCTGCCGGCTTCTTCTGCCACAGCCACCGCACACTACGCACCGGAGCACGCAAATGAGCACCCCGCAACTAGCGCCGCCACCAGGAGGTTGATCCCCCAGAAATACAGCGGCCGGACAATTAGGCACGGAGGTACTTTGCGGTTAAAGAGGCCCCGGTTCGGGACGCGGATGAAACCCAGCGGTTTTCGGTCCGGGGGGGGGGGCAAATATCCGGCAGGCAGGTGAGGATGCCCTTCTTCACACAGTGTGCCACCGCCCGCACTACGTCTTCCAGCCCCTCCCAGAAGTCCTGGCCAAACTGCTTGAGGGCGGCCACGAAGCGCGCCAGCGCGTCCTGCTTGGCGGGCGAGGGCGGCGCCAGCGGCGTCACGCCCAGCCAGTTGAAGTACCGGGGCGGCCGCTCCGTGTCCACAAAGGCGTCCAGCACCTGTTCAAAGAGGCCCTGGTTCGCGAGCGCCGCCCCCGCGGCGGCCGTGAGCTCGTTGGCACGCACGCGCAGCTGGTCGAGCTTCCCTGTCTCTTGCTTCGCCCTGGCCAGCCGGTCCCTGGTCTCGTTCAGCGCCAGGCGGAGGCTGGCCTCGTCCTCGTCGTAGCCCCGCAGCGCCTTCTCGGCGGCCGCCAGGGCGCGCGCCACGGCGGCCGCGACGTCCTGGTACGCCTCGGCCCGGTCGCGCACCTGCGCTCGGTTCAGGGCCAGGGCGCGGAGGATGCTGTCGCGCAGGGCGTCCTGCTGGTTCTGCCAGCCGTTGAGCCGCTCGGCCTGCACCTCCGGGTCCAACCCCCGCGCGCCCGCGAGCCCGAGCAGCAGGCCCATGGTCGACTGCACGCGCGCGCTGGCCGCAAAGGAGGCGGCCGCGGCCGCGGCCACTATGCCCCCCTGGAGCTGCGCCAGCTGTGACCCCACGGCCGGCGCGCTGTCGACGTGGGCAGTGAAGAAGGAGCAGGCGGGCGCGTAGCGCGTCTGGTCCAGGACAGGTCCCAGCAGCGGACGCCGCCCGCCGCGGGCCAGCCGGGGCGGGCCCCGGGGGCGTCTCCGCCGGCCCGTGCGGGAAGGATCACAGGGCGCCCACCAGGCCGCTGGTGCCCGCGGCCAGGGCCCGGACACGCTCGGCCGGCGCGTCGGTGCCGGGCACGTCCAGCACGTAGCTGCCCGCGGCGCGCAGCTCTGCGGCCACGGTCTCGTTGGCGGCCGTCGTCGTGAGGGCCACGTACAGCCCGCTCCCGTTCCGGGACCCGGCCTCCTGCGCGGTGTAGTCCAGCACCAGGCGCAGCCCCGGCTCCTGGCAGCCGGCCCGGGGCACGAGCTTGGCCAGGGCCGCGCTGGGGCAGGCGCTGCGCAGGTCCGCCCGGCGGGCAAAGGCGCTGCCCGGCACCCGGAAGGTGAGGCGCTCGTTCCAGGTCCGCTGGCCAGGTTGTCCAGGGTCTCGCCCTCCCAGAACCGGACCTCGGGCCACCAGTGCGTGCGCAGCAGCTCGCACAGCGGCCCCTCCCCCCGCTCCTGCGCGTCATCGCAGCGGCGCTGCTGCCACGGCCCCCCCCCCGTTTGGCTCCCGCAGCCGCTTGCGGCTGTCGGCCGGGGTAGTGCCGGCGCGGGCGGGCTCGAAGCGGGCGCTGCCGTGCTGCTCCTTCCAGGCGCGGGCGGCGTTGTCGTCGGCGGCGGCCAGGGGGACCCGGGGGCGGTTCAGGACGTTGCGGGGCGCGCACGCGCCGCCCGCCCAGGGCCGCGCCACTCGAGCGGGTACAGCAGGTGGGAGTTCTGGTCCGGCCGCCCGTCCTGGTCCCGCAACGTAAAGAGCGCGTAGTCGGTCGAGCGCAGCGCCGCGAGCGGGTGGCCGCTGACCTCGTACGGCAGCACGTCGTACACCATGCCGTAGCCGGCCTGGAAGCCGCACCAGAAGTGCAGGCAGGCCAGGTAGCCCGGCACCAGCATGGACTCTTCGGGCAGCTGGTGCCGCCGGACCGGCTCCAGGGCGCGCTCGTGCGTCCGCCCCGTGCGCGGGTCCGTGAGCCGCAGCCGGAAGGCCTGCCTGGTCTCCACGTGGCGCAGCAGCCACAGGGGCAGCAGCTCGGGCGTGGCGAAGGCGGCCGTCAACGTGGCGCAGCGCTGGGGCTGGGGCGGGGGCACCCACTGCAGCGCGGCCAGCGGCGGCGGGAGCTGTGGCGCGCGCGTCTGCGCGGGGGCGGCCGTGAAGAAGGCGCGTTTCCCCAGGCTCAGGTCGTCGGGCAGGTCCCCGTACACCTCGAGGAAGATGAGGCTCAGCTGCTTCAGGCGCAAGAACTGCGTCGCGAACTGGGCGCTCTTGTAGAAGAGCAGCGGGAACGTGTAGGCCCGCGGGTCGCCGGTGCGCTCCTGCAGCTGCTTGGTCTGGGGTTCCAGGTCGGCCCAGTGCGTCGCGCAGGCCTGCGCGCCGGTCCCCGCCGCCGCCAGGCGCTGCCACACGCCGAGCTTTTCCTGCGAGCCGGCCGCGTCGCCGAGCTCCGCCTCGCGTGACAGCTGGTACAGGTTGGTGTTGGCGTACGACGCGTTCGCCCCCGTCTGGTCGGGCAGGGACGACTGCTCGCACCAGGCGCGCAGCAGCTGGTTCAGCTCCGCGAACGAGCGCAGCGTCGCCACGGCCGGCCAGCCCGGAAAGAAGGAGTAGAAGGCCGCCGTCAGGTCCGACGCCTGGTTGCATGCGCCCCCGTTGGTCAGGTCCAGGAAGGCCTCGTCGGTCGCGCCCGGCTCCCACCGGACGCCGCCGAGCCCCTGCTCCGTGCGCAGGCAGCGCTGCCTGGTCGCCGTGAGCCAGCAGTTGCAGTCGCCCGGCGCGCGCGGGGCAGTGAGGGAGGCGGGCACGGTGCAGTCGGCGGGCCCGAGCAGCTGCATGATGTCCCGGAAGGTGAACCAGTTGTCCGACTGCTCCATCAAGAACTCGGGGTGGCAGAAGAAGCGGACCGTGCCCAGCACCAGCCACTGCAGCGGCAGGGCGGACACCCGGGCGACCTCGGCGGCGTAGCGGGAAAACACGCCGCCCCCCGTGAGCCCCGGCAGGCTCCAGTACTCTTCGAGCGACCGGGCCGCCCCGCCGCCCGGCGGCCGCCGCTCCGCCGCGCTCGGCGCGTAGGTCTGGTACTGCAGCCGGACCTCGGGGTCCTCGAGGGCCCAGGCCGAGAAGTTGCGGGACTCGGTCAGCAGGCCGCCGAGCTGGCTCTGCGCAAACTGCAGCACCACGGTGAAGCGGAACCAACACGCGTCCTCCCGCTCCGCGAACCACGCCGAGCCGCGGCGCGCGCTGCCTCCCTCTGCGAAGAGCTGCGTGCCGTACTGCCGCAGCGCGAGGGCGGCGTAGTCGAACAGGGCCCGCGCCAGGGCGCGGCGGTTGCGCTCGCGCACCAGCAGTTCGCGGATCTCGGCCAGCGTCGCGCGCGCCAGGTCCACGAGCCCCGCCAGGTCCACGGTGTACTCGCCCAGCAGCGCGGCCTGCTCCGTGCCGACCCGCCCCAGCTGCCGCAGCAGGGCTTGCAGCGCCTGCACGTCCGCCGCTAGGTTGTCGTTGCAGTCGTCGAGGCGTTGCAGGACCCCCTGGGTCTGCACTTCAAACTGGCCGGCTAGCTCGCCCTGCCGGTCCTGGTACTCGCGCATGGCGTCGGCCGCCCGCCGCACCGACGCGTTCAGGTCCCCCGCCAGCCGCTGCTCCTGGTCCCGCAGCGTGGCCTGCTGCAGGACCAGGGACGCGAGCGTGGCGTTGAGGGCGCGGCTGCGGTTGTCCAGCGCGCCGAACGCCGCGTTGCGTACCGCGGCCGCCCCCTTGAGCGCCTCCTGCAGCTTGGCGGCGCCCTCGTAACCGGACCGGAACGTCCGCGCGAACTTCTCCGCCGCCCCGGCCAGCACGGCCTGCGTCAGCGCCTCGTCCCAGCAGCTCGCCGTGTTGGGAGTGTCGCCGATCATGCTGCCGCCCAGCGCCGAAGGGAGGACGGAGCAGTTGCCCGCGCCCGCGTTGCCGACCAGCGGCGTGCACTGCGTGCCGTCCGGGCACGGCGTGTCACAGTGGGCGCCGTACAGGCCGCCGCCGCGGGCGGCCAAGCAGCGCACCTGCCCCTGCAGGCAGGCCACGTCCCCTGGCTGCAGGCACTGCTGGCTGTCGACGCAGAAGCGCGAGAACGTCGCGCCCTGCCGGGTCTGCTTGAAGCACTGGTACCGGCCGGCCGCGGCGGACAGCTGCGCGCAGCCGTGGTCGGCGCTCTCTTGGGCGGTGCAGGCGCAGATGTCCTGGCCGTCGGGGCAGGGCTGCACGCCGCCGTCCTGCAGCGCCCGGCGCCGGCCGTCCGCGCCCCGCGCCTGCCCCTGGCGCGCGAGCACCGAGTACTGGCGCCACGCGGCCGCCCGCGCCGCCTCGCTCTCGGCCTGCACCAGGTTGCCGAGGGGTTCGCAGTGGCTCAGGTCCGCGGTGTGGAAGCCCTCGGGCACGTAGCCGAGCAGCGTACGTTCCACGGTGCTCTGGGGCCGGCACACCTCGAGCTCGCCGTACAGCAGGCCCCGCTCGCCGTCGCCCAGCGCCGCGTCCGCCAGCACAAACTCGAGCGTGCCGCACTCCCGGCCGGGGGGCAGGTCGGCCTGGTCAAACTGCAGCTCCAGCAGGGTCGAGGCCAGCTGGCCCTCGTGGTACGCACTCAGCACGTGCAACGCCCCGGCCCCCGGCGCCCAGGCCGCCGCCCAGGCCATCGCCCGGGCACCCAGCAACATCAGGCTAAGCGCGCGTTGGGCCACGCCAAAGCTTTGGCCAGAGGTAGCGATCCCGCGCGGGGGGGGGTCCCCCCCCGTGCCCCCCCCCTCCGCGCGGGGGGGGGGGGGGCTCCCCCCCGTGCCCCCCTCCTGGGCGCCGTCCCACGCCCGCGCGGGGGGTCCTTCCCCCCGTGCCTCCCCCCCCTCTCTGAACGCCGCTCCCCGCCCCCCGCGCGGGGGTCTTCCCCCCGTACCCCCCCCCCCCTGGGCGCAGCCCCTTGCCCTTTCCCTGGGCCTGACACTTTCCCGCCAGGGTGCTCGGGTGACGAGCGGCAGGTGAGTTCTCCCCAGCCGGCAGCGGACATCATCGGGGGTGTGGAACCGGAGTCGACGACAGAGGGAAGGATGAGAGACCGCCTTTCACTCTGGCTGCTCCTCGGGGCGGCCGGGGCCGGGGCGGCTTGTGCCTTTAGTTGCCCCGGGGGCGCTACGATCCTGGAACTCACGACCGCGGCGCCGGGCGATACTTTTGTCTGGCCGCTGTGGCCGCCCGCCGGCACCCGCCGGCGCTCCTAGGCCCAGGTTGCCACCGCGTTCCTGGTGAGCTGGGGGGACGGCTCGCCCTCCAGCTGGTGCCAGGACTCGGGCGCCGCCCCATGCGCGCACACGTACCTGGCCGCCGGCACCTACGTGGTGACCGCCGACCCCGGCGAGCGCCAGCCGATCCGCGGCTGGGCGCTAACGCCCGCGTGGCATGCGGCGGCGCCCGCGGGCCTGCGGCTGGACGCGATCTGGCAGTGGGGAGAGCTGCGCTTCCACGAAACCAGCGGCTACCACCTGTACGGGGCGCCGGGCCTCATGTACGTGCCACCGTTGGCCGCGCTGCAGGACACGGGGTCCGTGCGTTCGTGGGACTACAGCTTTGCGCAGCTGACCACGCCCCTGCCAGTCGACCCTAGCCACGGCCTGGACGTGTCGGGCGCACTGTCGATCGTCTGCATGTTCGAGAACTCTCGCAGCCTGGTCGCACCCTCGGCGGTGCGCGCCTGGGCTACCCACCGCCTGCGCAACTCCAGCCGCGCGTTTGCTAACCTGCCTGCCTTGGTGTCGCTCGACCTGTCGCGCTGGAACACCACGGCGCTGCAGGACGTGAGCGAGATGTGGGCGGGCTGCGAGGCGCTGACGAGCACGGGGCTGCAGGCCTGGACCGTGCTGCCGAACCTGCAGCGTTTCGCGCGCCTGTTTGCCGGCGTACCAGGCGCCTTCGACCTCTCACTCACGGGCTGGAGCACGCCTGCCCTCGACGCTGGTACGGTGGACTGCACGCGGCTGGCTCCGTACACGCGGGTAGACCAGACGCGCTGGCCCGCTGCGTGCTCTCGCTCGCTCTTCTATGCTCTAGTGACCGTTAGCGGCCCCTTCACGCTCGTGCTGTCACCAACCGCTGGCTCCGGTGCGGACGGCACGTACGGTGTGGATTGGGGGGATGGGTCCGCCGCCGCCACCTGCGTGCATGGTAACGCCGCGACGTGCACGCACGCGTACCCCCGTCGTGGCAACTACTGGCTGAAGCTGGCCGGCCGGGTGGACGGCTTGTGGTACGTACGGGGCGCGAGAGTGGCGGAGGTGTTGGCCTGGGGCGACGTGCAGCTGTACCACCCGGCCGGCAGCACCAGCGGCATGTTTGGGGACTCACGGAGTCTGCGCTACACAGCGCCGACGCGGGGCACGCGGGCACTGTTAGGCGTGGCGCCCGAGTACCTGCTGGCTGGCGCTGTTGGTTATACAGGCGACGCGCGCGACTGGGACTGGTCGTGGCTGACGCCCGCGACGCATCCCGATGGCTTGCGCGGGATGTTTGGGGGTTGCACCAAGTTCAACCAAGACCTGAGCGGCTGGAACACGAGCGGCGTAGCTAGCCTGGCCGAAACCTTTAGAGATTCCGGTTTTAACAACTCCATCGGCAATTGGGATACAAGCCAGGTCACAACGCTGAGGGAGACCTTTGATTCGGCGATGGCTTTTAACCAACCGATCGGAGGCTGGAACGTGAGCCAAGTCACCAGCCTGCTGAACACTTTTGCTAACGCGCGGGCCTTCAACCAACCGCTCGGAGGCTGGAACGTGAGCCAAGTCACCAGCCTGATTAGCACTTTTGCTAACGCGTGGGCCTTCAACCAACCGCTCGGTGCTTGGAACACCTCGCTAGTAACTTCCATGAGTGGGGTCTTTTACAGTGCTAAAGCATTCAATCAGGACATTAACAGCTGGGACACTAGCAAAGCCACCTCTCTGTATCTAGCTTTCGGCTGTGGCCAGCTCGGTACGTGCGCATTCAACCAACCGCTAGACCGCTGGGTTGTGTCCTTGGCGGCGGCACAAGGGGGTCTGTTGAGCATGTTCGCCGGTAACTGTGACTTCAACCAGGACATCCAGACCTGGGATGTCTCGACGTCACCGTCCGGTGGCATGGTATGCTACGAGATGTTCGGTAGCTACCCTCAGGTGGTAGCAGGCAAAGGTATGAGGCAAGCCGGCCTGCCGACGTTCTGCCGTGAAAACATGCAGGCTTATCCGTGGGGGTGTGGCTACTTGTAATATTAAAAAAAGGCGGGGACGAGGAGCGCACACGTCTCCGCCCCTGCCAAGCTCTGACCACAGCACCCGGAGGTTCTGCCCCCCCCCCCCCCCCGCTCTGCCCTACCCGGGCCCCAGCCGAGCTCTCTTCCCTCCTCCCACGCATCTGGCCAAAGCACAGTATATGGCGAGCTCACGAGAGCCGCCCCCCGGCCGGGCGGCCGGGCGGGCCCCGCGTTCGCTACCACCGCCGTACCCGTTGCTCGCCTACCTCAGCGAGCGCGAGCGCCCGGCGGCTTGCTGTGTGTGCCCCGGCTGGCTCGCGGAGGAGCGAGCGGCCAGCCAGCTACGCGCCCCGCTCTTGACGTGCCTGCACTGGTACCACTGGCTGCACGGGCCGTCCGCCTCGGACGGGCACGACCCCCTGCGGGCCGTCCTGTCGGACCTAAGCTACTGGGTCCCTGAAGTTGGCCGCCGCACCGGCCTGAGGCCACCAGCGACCGACAACCAGCGCGTGTGGGAGCTAGCCGCGCGCCGGCTGCGCGGAGAGGGCCCCCCCTGCCAGTGCCCAGCTCAACGGAGCTGGAGCGGCTAGGCGGGGGCGACGAGCAGGCCGGCGTCCAGCGTTACTGGGAGGCTCTGGACGCAACCATCCAGCGCTTCGCGCCCGGCCCCGCCGCCCCGGGGGGGCGGACCGGCTCCACCGAGCTGGTGGTGTCCTTGGCTGGGCCGACCGCGGGCCCCGGGGGCCGGACACTGGCGCTGCCCGGCCCCGAGCACTTTCCCCTGCCGGTGCACCGCACTACGGGCCGCGTCCTGACTCGGTTGCACTTGCAGGATTTTGGCCTAGTTTGCCCCCAGGGAGCCATCCTCCCGGTCGTCTTGCCCACCGGCTTGCAAGTGCTGAGCTGGTCGCAGACTGACTGCTCGCGGGCCGAGCGGTCCGGACCAGGCGAAACAGACGGCATGCTACGTTTCAAGGACTGTCCCGCGCTGGAGGAGTTCTACTTTACCCAGCAGCCGCCCGCGCCGGCAACCGAGCCCGTGACGCCGATCTTTTACTTCAGGCAGTGCGCTAATCTTCGGGTCATTGACACCGCCACTGGCGCCACCGGGCCGCAGCCCGTGTCGTTAGTGCTGCAAGGCTTGCCCGGACCAGCACTGACGCTGAGGCCGGGCGGCGGAGACTTTGACCTGACAGCCGTGTCCTGCTCCCTGCAACACCTGGCCTTGCACAGCGCGGGGCCGGCGGCCAACGTCCAGCTGACGGTCGAACGGTGCGGGCAACTGGCAGACTTCAGCTGGCGGGGGCTGCGCCTGGTCACCGGAGACATGCAGTGCACCCTCACGGGACTGTCCCCGGGCTTCCTCGGAGCGTGGCGGCCGGACTGTCGCACGGTGCTGGGCTCACTTCGTCTGCAAGTGCACGTGTCCGGGACGGAAGGGCTGGCCACCCAGCCCGGCTTCGGACTGCCAGCACTGCAGAGCTGTGGGCAAGACCTAGTCCTACAGCTGGAAGGCGTTCCCTCGCCACCGGCGCTCGAGCTGCCGAAGCTACGAACGGTAGGCCACAGCCTGGTCTGGCGTGGCTCGGGCTGCGCCTGCACCGCGGCCCCTAGGCTGCCGGAACTGCTTTCCGTGGGCCGCAACCTCACGCTCGTGCTGGCCGGGCGCGGCGGACCGGAGCTGTCCGGGCGCGGCGGACCGGAGCGCACAGGCGACTACCAGCTGGGCCTAGACAAGCTCAAGACCATACAGGGCACCCTGGAGTTCGAGCTGACAGCCTGTCCGCTAGTCCGGCTGGCGTTGCCAGAGCTGCGCACGGCGGGCACCGTACTCTTAACACTTGCCGACTGTCGGAATCTACGCGAAGTACAGCTACGGCAGTTGTCAACCCTGAGCCACGCCCTGCGTGTAGAGATCAAGCGCTGTGCAGAGCTGGGGAGCTTCGGGCTGCCAGCCTTGACAGCTTGCCAGGGGGCCACCCTGACTTTCCAGGCTTGCCCCCAGCTGCGGGACCTGGACTGGCCAGACGGGCTGGCCTGTGGCAAGCTCACCCTCACCCTCCGCGAGTGCGCTGGCCTCACGGAACTGGTTCTGCCCCCCGGCCCCGACGAGCTGAAACTCACGGTATCCAAGTGCGCTTCGCTCAGGCGCCTAGGATTTCCCCCGGGACGGGCGGGACAGCCGCTGAAAGTGGAGCTAACCTTGAGGCAGTGCCCTCGGCTGGAGCAACTGGACGGGCTAGCAGCAGCTTGCCAGCCGCCCGTCGTGGAGGAGTGCCCCCTGCTGCTGCTTCCGCGGAGCTAGGCGGGAGGGGGGAGGGTCCGGTTAACCCAGTACGCCAAGAAAAAGCCGCGGTTGGCTAGAGCGACGACGGGGGGCTTGGCTCTCTTTGTCGGGGGGCCACGCGCGAGTCAAGTCAGCGTCGGAGCCGGCCGGAGCCACCGAGCTGGTGGTGCACCTGGCTAGGCAAGCCACGGACTGCGACGTCGTCACACTGAAGCAACAGGACCTTACGTACTTTCCTCTGCAGGAGCACAACGCTACGGACCGTGTGATCACTCGGTTGCGCTTGCAGGGCTTGTGCCTAGCTGTGGCCAAGGGAGACGACCTCTTTGCCGTCTTGCCCAAGGGCTTGCAAGTGCTGAGCTGGTCGCAGACAGACTGCTCGCGGGTACAGCGGCCCAGAGCGGGCGAAGAAGTAAGCGGGGCGATTCTCTTTTCGTCCTGCTCCACGCTGGAGGAGTTCTGCTTTACGCAGCAGCGGCCCGCGGCGGAGGCCGAGCCCCCCCCCATTCTACTTCGGTCGGTGCCCCAATCTCAGTGTCATTGACACCGCCACCGGCGCCGCTGGGCCGCAACCCGTGAAGTTGTGGCTAGAGGGTTTGTTAAGACCAGCACTGACGCTGAGGCCGGGCGGCGGAGACTTTACCCTGAATGTCAGGTCCTGCTCCACGCAAAGCTTGGCCTTGCACAGCGTGGAGACAGCGGCTGCGGCCCAGGTCAGCCTTGACGTCCAGTGTTGCCGCGAACTGCAAGCCGTCACCTGGCGGGGGCTGCGGCAGGTCACCGGAGGCTTTGAGCTGAAGGTGACAGGGTCCGAAGCTCTACGCTTGCTATGGGTGCCAACGCTAACCAGAGTAGACGGTGACCTGGCCTTGATCTGCCACGACTGCGCCACCCCCGTGTCAGACTGGCTGCCCCAACTAGTTACGGTCGGCGGCGGCTTCTGCGTAGGACTGAGGAAGCTGGGCGTCCGGCCGGGTACAGCGGGGGCGCAGAGCCCCGGCGAACGTTCCATCGACCACCCGGTAGTAGTACCACGGCTGAGGACAGTGGGGGGCACCGTGAGGATAGGGCATTTCGACTGTCCGCAGCTAAGCCGGCTGGCCTTGCCAAGCTTGACGACAGTGGACGACGGGCTATGGATAGAGGTGGGGGGGTGCGAACGGCTCAGCGAGATAGCACACTACCAGCGCTGTCCACCGCGGCGGAACTGCTGCGCATTCTCGTCGAGAACTGTAAAGCTTTTGCACGCTGCTGCCTGCCCCAGCAGATAACGTGCTCCCTGGCCAAGTTCGATTTTAGGGACTGCCCTGCCCTAGCTGGCTTTGAGGTGCCAGTCCTGGGCGGCGTGCTCTTGCCAGACTCTGACGCGCCAGGCCCGCACGACGTGGAACTGACTTTCGAACGGTGCGACGCCTTGAAGCACCTGCGCTGGTCGGGCAGCCCGCTCGGGGGCAAGCTCCTTCTCGAGCTCACGGCTTGCGCTGGTTTAGAAGAAATAGCCCTGCCGTCTGGCCTCCAGGAACTCTCGCTCACGGTGTACGGGTGCAGGTCCCTCCGGTGCATCAAATTCCCTCCCCCGGGAGAGGGCAGAAGAAAGAGGCCAGTGAGGCTGCTCTTCGCGTATTGTCCCCAACTGCGAGGACTGGATGGGCTGGACCAGTACCCCGTCACGGATTACTCGCTCGAAGTGCGCGGAGGCTGCCCTGAGCTGGAACTGCCAGCAAACGCTAGCGACGTCCACACTCCCCGCAGTGCCCAAGCCAGCTAAAGGCTGAGATAACCCCGTCCCGCGACAACCGGGCGGGCTACGAACCGGTTCAGTAAAGCCAGGAAAGCACGGGTTTGGGACGGGCGCAGGAGGATCCCGTCGTGCTGCGGGTGGGATGCCGCTCCGGGGAGGAGGGGAGTCGCTTCTTCTCCCCTCCCCCCCCCCGGGAGCTGTCCCTTCTTTCCCTCACACCCGGGAGCTGTCCCTTCTTCCCCTCACCCCCTCCCCGCCCGGGCCCAGCGGGCGCCGGCCGAGCTCTCTGCCGAGCCGGGTAGTTGGACAAAGTGCGGTGGATGGCGAGTTGGCGAGGGCCGACCCCCGGCCACGCAGCCGGGCGGACCACTGGGGCTGCCGCGAGGTCGCCACCACCGTCGTACCCCTGGCTGGCCTACCTCGGCGGGCGCGACCGCCCGGCGGCCTGCTGTGTGTGCCCCGACTGGCTCGCCCACGAGCGCGAGGCCAACCAGCGGCGGGCCCTGCTTCTGGCGTGCCTGCTCTGGTACCACTGGCAGCGACCCGCCCCAGGCGACGGACGGGCGGGCCGCGAGCCCCTGGCTGAGATACTGTCGAACCTAAGCCACTGGGTCCACGAGGTCTGTGCTCGCACGGGCCGGGGGAGCCCCGCCACGGACGACCGGCGCGCGTGGGAGCTGGCCGCGCGCGGGCTGCGGACCGAGGGCTTCCTGGACTTCTCCTCCCTGCCGGTGCCTAGCGTGACCGAGGTGCAAGGACTAAGCGAGGACCAGCGGAAGGCTGTCCCCCGGCGCTACTGGCAGGCCCTGGAGGATGCCGTCCAGTGCCTCTCACCCGGCCCCTCCGCCGGGCCCGTGACGGGACAGGCAGGAGCTATCGAGCTAGTGGTGTCCCTGGCCGGGCAGACCGCGGGCCACGAGGTCGTCACCCTGACGGAAGACAACCTGTGGCGTTTTCCCCTGCTGCGGTCCACGGAGGAGGGACACCGCGTCATCAACCGGCTGTTCCTCCGGGGGTTCTCCTTAGAGCTAAACAGGCACAGGCAGCTGAGTCTCCAGTGGGACCAACACTTGCAAGAGCTGAGCCTGTCGCAGATAGACTGCTCGGAGAAAGAAACAGCCAGCAGAGTAAGCCCGAAGATACTTGTTCGTTACTTCCCCGCGCTGGAAAAGTTCTCCTTTACACAGCGGCCCGGCGCGGGTAAGGAGCCCGTGGCACTGGTTTTCCTCTTCGCTGGGTGCGACCGCCTGCGCGTCATTGACACCTCCACCGGCGCCACCGGGCCACAGCCCGTAGACCTGCGCCTGTATAGACTGGCCGGACTAGCCCGACCCTTAACAGTGAGGCTAGGCGGCGGAGACCTGAAGCTGCTGGCCGACGAATGTTCACTGCAAAGCCTGGTCCTACACAGCGCGGCGATTGCGGGCCGGGTCCGCCTCGACGTCAAAAAGTGCGACAAACTGCAGGCAGTCACCTGGCGGGGACTGCGGCGGGTCACTGGAGACCTGGTGTGCGCCTTTGGTCGGTGTTTCCAGAGTGCTGCGGGGCCCGCCTCGCCCGGGTTCGAGTTCCGTCTGCCAGAGCTGCAGGAGTGTGCGGGGGGCCTGGCCCTGACGCTGCAAGCCTGCCAAACCGTTCGGAGCCCACTGCAAGTGCCGAAGCTAACCCGGGTAGACGGGAGGCTACAGCTCGTCGCGCGGCAATGCGAACAACTGCACGAGCTAGCACTGCCCCTGTTGTCAACCGTGGGAACATTTCTGGAAATCTGCGTCGACAGCTGCACAACCTTCGGAGAGTGCCGCCTGCCCGAGCGGCTAAAGTGCTCCCGGGCCAGCTGCGAATTTAGGCGCTGCCAGGCCTTGACTGAATTCCGTGTGCCAGGCCGGTGCGACGTGGAGCTGACTTTGGACGGGTGCGACAACTTTAAGTACCTGCGCTGGTCGGGCGGCTCAGAGGGTCGCAGGCTCGAGCTCCGGCTCTCACGGTGTCCCCTCCTACAAGAAATAGTCGTGCCCCCCGGCCTTCTGGAGCTCACGCTCACGGTGACAGACTGCGCTGCACTCCAGAGAGTACGGTTCCCCGGGGCCGGCGAGGCCGGACTAAAGACGAAAATGCGGCTAGCTTTCCGCAAGTGCCACGAATTGGTCTGGCTGGACGGGCTGCCCATGCACCCGCCCCCGGTAACGGATTCTTACTCGCTCGAAGTGGTTGACTGTCCTCGACGGATCGAGACCCCAGTTTAGGTTCCCGGTAGCTCTCAGACCGCAGCGGGGCGCTTCAGAACTCACGACGACTGGGCAACCTAAGAGGTGAAGAGATGGGGGGGGGGGGGGTGTGCGAGCGTGAGCCGGCTTAGTAAAGAAAGTGAGGCTCTGGTCGGCTCGGGTGCAGGCTGAACTGGTCGTCGTCTTCGCCGGCGCCGGCCGGGTGGTGGATGGCCCTGGCGGGGTGGCGCGAACCGCCCTCCTCCCCCCTGGCCTTCCTTCCGCCCGGGGCTCCTCTCTCCCGTCCCCGACGGCGGCCGCGTGCGGGGTCGGCCGAGAGGAGAGGGCGCGGCCCCTCCCCCCTCCTCCCGCTCTCCCCTGGGGCAGGAAGCACTGCCACCCCTCCCCCGGTCTTTCCTCCCCCCCTTTCTTCCACCCGGTGTCCCTGTTCATAAACGGCGCGCCGCATGTCGCAGCGCCTCTTGGAACAGCTCCGCGCGTGGGCCACCGGGGCGCTGCAGGAGATACCGGTCCTGACTCGGTTGCACCTGCAGGTCTGGCGCCAGTACGAGGACGGCCAGCAGGCCGGTCAACTCGTGTCCCAGCTGGCGAGCCTGCTGTCCGCCCTGCAGGTAATAGCCCAGGACGTGCTGCTGGTACAGGGGGGCCCCGGCCGACTGGGCAGCCCTGTCTAGTGTCTTCAGCATTCGCCTGCTGGGCCGAATGCACGAGTTTGCCGCCTGGTCGGCGCTCGTGAACGTCCACACGGCGCAGCTCAGGGCGGGGCTCGCTCGCTCCGCGAGGCGAGAACACCTAGCGCCCTTGTCCTGCCTCCTACCAAACGAAGACGTGCTGGACCCCGAGCGGGCCGTGGCGGCCCCTATCCAGCTATTGTGCTCCCTGTGGTCCCGCACCCAGGAGGCGAGGAGATTCGGCGATTCGGAGGCGAGGAGATTCGGCGATTCGGCGGCCACGGCCAGCACCAGCGGCGTGGCCGAGGTCCTACTCAGCGCGCAGGAGTCGTACGAGCGAGCGCTGTTCGACCAGGTGCTGGAGAAGGTCGCCCGACAGCTGCAGCTGCACAGCCTGACCGGGGGGGTAGCAGTACGCTGCTGGGCTTTGGGGACGTGGACGTGTCCTGGGAGGGGGTCCCGTCCCTGCGCGGCACCTGGCGTGTGCGCATGTTTGTGTACCCGGGTTTTCTGGTGCTGTGCCATGAAGCGAGCACCAAAGCTGTCACGGACAGGATCCCCTGGGGCTACCCGTTGCACCCGATCGCGCCGCGTCCGGAGGGCCGCGGAGTGTCCCCCCCCCGCGCCCTGCCCGCGGGCCTCAAGCTCGTGTACTACCAGCGGGACCTCACGCTGCTCGGCCAACCGGAGCTGGACTGCATCCGCCTGAGGTCCAGCGCCGGGGGCCGCCCGACCGCGACCCTGGCCTTGCAGACCTACCCCGCCAGCGGTGCGGAGGGGCCGCGGCGGCTGAACTCGCACTACGCTTGGTTAGCGTTGCTGCGCTCGACCGGCATGCGGGACTGCGCCGCCGGCGGTGGCCGGCCGTCCGTCACCGGCGGCGAACCGTCGTCCGCCGCCGCGCCCGCCCCCGCCGGCGGCCACCGGGCGACCGCCGGCGAGCCGTCGCCCACCACCGCGCCCGCCCCGCCCACGGCCGGCGGCCACCCGTCGTCTACGGCCGGCGGCGAGCCGTCGCCCACCGCCGGCCAGCCGTCGCCCACGGCCGGTGGCGAGCCCGCACCGCCCGCGGCGGCCGGCCGGCTGTCCACCGCCGCGCTCACACCACCTCCCCGCCCTGCCCCCCCGGACGTCCGCCCCCCCCGGCGCTCGCCGGCCGCCCCCGATCACCCCGCCGGCCCCCGGCAAACACCCCGCCGGCCGGCGCACGGGGAGGAGCACGGGTCCCCGCCCGCCCCGCGCGGCCGCGCCGCCACGGACCCCGCCCTCGCGCAGCCGGCACTACTCTTTACGGCCGAGGACCTCCGGCGGCAGTTCCAGTCGCTGGAGCACGACCGCGTGCTCGCGCCACCCAAGACTCCACGTGCGCTTCCCCCGCTCAGCCCGAACGCGATCGTCCGGCGCATGAGTTCGATGCGCTTGCTGGTGCACAACGACTCGGACCAGGAACGGACAGACGGCAGTGACGACGAAGAGTTTTATTAGGTTCGGCCCGGCCTGCCCCCTCCCCCCTCCCGGCCCGGGCCGGGCCTCTGCTGTCTCTTCACTTCCAGCCTGCTCTGGTCCAGGTAGTACAGCGAACACGCACCCCCCCCTGGCTGCGCCACGTGGTGCACCCGCCAGCCCAACTGCTCGAGGCAGGGCTTCACGACGGCACCCACCAGCCCGGTCCAGACGTCCGCGGGCGGCGCGATCACGGCGCTGCCCAGGTAGTCCACCGGCCGGCCGGCCGCGTCCGTGCGCAGCAGGGACCCCTGCAGCAGCCTCTCGGGCGAAACGCGCACTAGGCCGGACGCACAGTACCCGAGCCAGCGGACGCTGAGGTCGCGGAGGCACAGCACACAGGGGCGCGGGGGCCTGTTCAGGATAGAGCGCAGGCAATGCATGGCGGTGCGCACGTCCTTCCAGGCCCGCTCCAGGCACAGGAGCCTAGCGGGCAGGGGGGTGGTGTGGAGCCTGTTCTTGAGCACGAAATCTTCGTATTGTGAATACAAGCAGAGCTCGGCCTCGGACAGGCTGCGCAGCAGCGGCGTGGAGCCGGGCAGGGAGCCAGGCGTGGAGCCGGCAGGGAGCCAGCGTGCCGCCGGGCGCACCGTGGGCCGGGGGGAGTGGCCACCCCGTTCTCACGGCCAGGCAACGCGCCCCCAGGCCGCACTCTCCTTCTGGCAGGCGCGCGAGGCGCAGGTTGCCCGCCTCCACGGCCGCGCTGACGGTGGGGAGGTAGCGCAGGGGCTCGCGGCGCACTCGTAGGAGACCAAGGCCGCGGCCCCCGAAGCCTTGGCGCCGGCGCTCATGTGCGTCGCCAGCCCGTGCAGGCCGCCCGTGACATACCACGAGGGCGGGCTCAGCCAGGCTAAGCAGTCTAGCGCCCCTCGCAGGTCCTCCGTCAGGCTGCTGAGCTGCCGAGGCCCGCTCGGGGGTCTGGCGCCGGCCGTGGCTGCCGCCCCCGCGGCCCGGGGGCCCGCGCCGCCCGGGCCCCAGCCGGCCGAGCGGGGCCAACCGCTGTCGTCGTCGCACCCCCGGCGGGCGCCCTGCCGCCGGCCCGGCGCGGCCCCGGCCGCCGAAAGGGTGCCCCTGTCCGCCTGCATACAGCCCGCGGGTAGTGACGGTCCCGTGCCGCCGCCCCCCCCTCCCGGGGCTCAGCCCGGCGAGGGAGGGGACGCGGCGCGGCCGTCCCCGGCCGCCGCCCGGCCGCGGGGTGGCCGGCCCCCCCCCCTCTCCCACCCCCAGCCCCCCCCCCCCCCTGCCAGTGGCCCGGGCGCCCGCCGGGCGCGCCCGGGCCACCCGCTGCTTTTCTTCTCCCCCTCTCACCTCCCCGTCCCCGGGCTTCCGCCGGCAGAACTCCTGCCGCCCCCTCTCCCCCTTCCACTCGACCGCAGCGGCATGACCTCGGCGCAGGTGACGGCGGTCCGCCCCGCCAGGCACGCGGCTGCCGTGGAGTCGCAGTTCCGGCAAAACCATGATGGCCGGCTGCTGGGCAGGTACAGGCCCGCGCCGACCGAGGGATGGAAGCCCTGGCAACGCGCCTGTAGCTTCTGCCACCTCAAATACAAGGTGTTCCGGCGCGCGGGGCAGGCCGGCATCTGCCACCGGCACGGCCCGCGCGGGTCGGAGCCCAGCCACACCGAAAGACAGTA
>WBZZ01004706.1:20000-37500 GCA_019918135.1 Paulinella micropora | reverse complement strand
AAAGAGGACACCCTTGTCTCACTCCTCTCCCTGCATCAAATCAGACATACCATTCTGAATATCAACTCGACTCTGAACTGAATGATAAAGGCCTTTCAACGCACGTAAGAAAAAACTAGAAACACCCATCCTTTCCAATTTCGTCCAAAGAAGCTCTCTTTCAACATAATCATAAGCCTTAGACACATCTAAGAAAGCAGAGAACACAGGACCCTTATGGTTAGCAAGTAGTTCACGAAGCAAAAAAATCTGATGCTGTCCCCCTCTACCTCTTATTGCTCCTCCATGTTCGAAAGGCAAAAGATCATTATGCGTTACCCAATCAGTTAATCTATTTAACAAGAGAGTAGCATAGAATTTATCAATCACAGATAACAAGGTGACAGGCCTAAACTGATCAGCTTTTGTCCTACCTCCTTTACCTTTATGGATACGTTTAATAATACCCCTGGTATGGTCCAGAGGTTTAATACCAGTGGCTAAACATCTATTAAATAAAGCAGTAAACAAACATCTTGCATTTTTGCTCTCAGTAAGAAGCCACAACAAAATCTCTCCTGGAATTCCATCCGGCCCTACTGCCTTATTAGGCCTTAAAGAGACTTCAGCTTTCTCAATTTCGTCATCAGTAAAAAATTGTTTGTCTAATGCGAATAAAGCAGGCTGAAAGCTTACTCCAGTCACACTCACAATCTCGTGTATGGGAGGTGCAGACAAATTACTGGGTCTATTCAACTGTTTATGGTACTGCTCTGCAAAAACTGTAGCTGCATCCTTACCAACCACCACCTCTCCTACATCATTCTCAATCTGTCTAGGACTATCTGATTCTTTACCCAAGAATCTCCTCAAAATAGCCCATGCCTTACGTGGGTTTGCCTTCATCTCTGCTACTACCTGACGCAGATCCTCATCTTTTCTCTCATTTCTTAACTCCTTCAATTTATTCTTAAACACCAAATTGAAATCCTTTAGCTCCACAATTATCTTCCTTCTATCACTCCTATCTTTAGTGTGTGCAAGCTGACGAAGTAACTCTAACTTCTTCCTTCTTAAATCCTTCAACACAGGACGTACGAAAAAATTAGCATGCTTTTGAACTTGTCTCCTATTTTTCGCCATGACATCAATGATTGGACAATAATTTGAATAAAAGAATTGGAGGATGTCTTCAGATGAAGCGTCATGAAGTTCACACGGCAAGGCAGGAAGAGAATCAGCACATGCATTCAGATCAACATTTCTTTTCCAATACATACTTTGTTTTTTGAGGTATGTAGTTCCCACCACTCTGCTGCCTTGTGGAATTCGACTTTTGTATTTTGACATCTACAGTAACCAACTTGTGATCACTAAAAGGAAAGTAATGAAGTAATGAGGCCAAGTAACGTGGTTTTTTTGACTGGTTTACTTGGGGAAGCTGATTACACTTTTTGTGCTGCAAAAGGTAACGATTCGTTGTTAGATTATATTTTTTGCTCTCCCATGTTAGTCAACAATGTTGAAGCAAACTTGTGACGTAGTACTCCCATGGGGGTTCGGGATCTTCCTCACCATTCCTCCAGTGACTTGCCCTGATGAGTCATGATCAATATACTTCAAATCACAGTCAAATAAATTCGTCTTAGTAGCACTAACTTGGAAAGTAAGGTAAGCTTACCTTAAAATCACCCAACTCTACTAGTTGCGGCCAGATGCCAGAATTTTCTGGTCTCGGCGGCGCAGCTGTGCAGTTCAGATCTATTTGAGTGTCTGTAGGATAATAGCTTTTGGTTTCCCATTTAACTACTTCTACTTCTTCTTAGAGGGACGCTGTTCTTCCTGAAGACTAGTAGTTGCAGTAGTATTGTTCTGTTTCAGACCAGGGTATCTGTAAAAGAGGGGGGCTGTTCTTCCTTTAACTGCTATTGAACTACTGCTCTACTACTGCTACTAGACTAGACAAATTGTAATATAATACAATACTACTACTTCTACTACTACTACTACTACCACTACTACTACTACTACTGCTACTACTACTACTACTGCTACTACTACTACTACTACTACTACTACTACTACTACTACTACTACTACTACTACTACTACTACTAGGCCTAGGCCTTCGGTTTAATGAAGTTAACAATTTAACCTCTGGTCGATCCATACAAATCGTTAGCTCAAGAGCTATTGATTTAACTAGATGGTGACCTACGTCTCAAGTTATTAAAGATAATGAGAAATTATTAAAATATTAAAGTATTAAAATAAAATGACTTAGATTAAAAATATTAAAATAAAATAAAATAATAATAATATTAATAATAGTGCTTCTCTGTCAATGGCTGATGCAAATCTGCACATGCGCCTCCATCGTCTCACCCGTGAGGGGAGTACGAAGAATTGACGATAGGCTCTAATGACACCCCCGCGAGGGCAGTTCCAACACTTCCAGGCGGACCGGTATGTTCAATGAAAATACTGGTGGCACCGACGGGAATCGAACTGGCGACAGGGCCCAGATGGTAAAATAATAATAATAATAGTGCTTCTCTGTCAATGGCTGATGCATTTCTGCACATGCGCCTCCATCGTCTCACCCGTGAGGGGAGTACGAAGAATTGACGATAAGCTCTAATGACACCCCCGCAAGGGCAGTTCCAACACTTCCAGACGGGCCGGTATGTTCAATGAAAATACTGGTCCAGATGGATCGGTATGTTCAATGAAAATACTGGTGGCACCGACGGGAATCGAACTGGCGACAGGGCCCAGATGGTAGAACTTGACTGGGCTATCACGGTGTCCATAATAATAATAATAATAATAATAATAATAATAATAATAATAATAATAATAATAATAATAATAATAATAATAATAAAATAGTAATAACAATAATAATAAATATATATGGAATTAACAAATATATGTATGCATATATATATATATATATATATATATATATATATATATATATATATATATATATATATATATATATATATATATATATATATATATATATTAGATTAATCTGTTATGAAGTCAAAGTAAAGTTCTAGTTCAGTGAGGAACGAGAAAAAATATATATATATATAATATAATATTATATATATATATGTATATATATGTTGAAAGAGTTATATTCTCACTCAGTACTATATATATACATATATATATATATGTACATATATATGTATATATATATATATGTTGAAAGTGTTATATTCTCACTCAGAACTATATATAACGGTGGCACTCGCAAAAGCTGGTAGACACGAGGTGACTCCCCAAGGGGGTTTGGCCAACCACACTCCGGCTTAGGATGTGATCAACGCTGAACTTGTCCCACACTCAGGTATCATCTGATGATGAGGTGTCCAACGCCCTCTTTAGGCCCGTATGCAGTGTCAGGATTCTTGCATCCTTAAGAGATATGCTTTGAGTTCCTTTTTGAATTCTGCTTTGTATGAGATATCTCTTAGGTGCTCTGGCAGCTTATCCCATTGTGCTTGTGCTGCTCTGCTGTATTGACCCGTCGTTGAGTCGTTGTACATGTGTTTCTTAGATGATCGCCTAGTGTTGTAGTTATGAACAGCTGCGATTGGTCGGATATTGTTGTATTGAAGGGGAAGGAAAGCCTTGAAGGCTGGGTAAATAAGGGAGTGTGCATACGCTATATTTATATATGTTAAGTATGTTGTGTAGGCGTAGTTTGGCAAAAAGTGGTTTGGTAGGTGTTCTCCATGATTTGAGGCAGATCAGACGGACTATGCGTTTTTGGATGATAATAAGTGGATGTATAATTGTGTTGTAGTCATCAGATCCCCATATAGAGATACCATACATAAGTAGGGGGTATACATGTGCATAGTAAAGTTGGAGGAGTGGGAAGTAGGCTGTTCACATAACGAAACATTTGGACGAATGGTTGAAGGCGGAATATAATAGATTGTATATGTTCACGGAAGGACAGGTTGCTTTGGATGATTGTACCTAATACTTTTACCTTTCGTTCTTGTTGGAGCCTCTTGCCGTCGATAGTCAAGTCGAGCTGCACCTTCTGTTCATGCTTGTGGAAGATAGTGTAGGTGGTTTTGGTGGGGTTGGGTACTAGGTTATGTCTGTAGAAATAGTGGACAAGGTTCGTTGTATCAGTTTGTGCTTGCTCTTGGAGTTGTTCTTTATTCTTAGCAGCAATGATAAGTGTGGTGTCATCTGCGTATGCAAAGACTGTCCCGTGTGTTAGTGAAAGTATAATATCATTGATGTATAGAATGAAGAGCGTTGTTGAGAGTGTGCTACCTTGCGGGATCCCACGTGTGATCTTGCGTGGGTAGGAACGAGCATATTGGGTAAATACTGTTTGGTATCGTTTTGTGAGGTATAATTTGAAAAAGGTAGTGGTGTTATCGCTAAAATTTATATTATTTCGTAGTTTATGGATGAGTACTACTACTACTACTACTACTACCACTACTACTACTACTACTACTACTACTACTACTACTACTTACACTGCTGCTACTGCTACTACTACTACTACTACTACTACTACTACTACTACTACTACTACTGCTGCTACTGCTACTACTACTACTACAACTACTACTACTACTACTACTACTACTACTACTACCACTACTACTACTACTACTACTACTACTAATAGGCTAGGCTAGGCTAGTAGAGGTAACTGTTTTTTCTTATTCAGCCAACGGGAAAAACGATAAAACTGCTACTACTGCTACTACTACTACTACTACTACTACTACTACTACTACTACTACTACTACTACTACTATTACTCTGCTACTACTACTCTAGACTAGACTAGTAGAGTTAACTGTTTTTTCTTATTCAGCCAACTACTACTACTACTACTACTACTACTACTACTACTACTACTTCTTCTTCTTCTTCTTCTTCTTCTTCTTCTTCTACTACTACTACTACTACTACTACTACTACTACTACTACTACTACTACTACTACTACTACTGATGCTGCTGCTGCTGCTGCTACTACTACTACTACTACTACTACTACTACTACTACTGCTACTACTAGGCCTAGGCCTTCGATTTAATGAACTTAAGAAATTTAACCTCTGGTCATCCATACAAATCGTTAGCTCAAGAGCTATTGATTTAACTAGATGGTGACCTACGTCTCAAATTATTAATAATAATAAAAAATTAAATTATTAAAAATATTGAAGTATTAAAATTAAATAACATAGATTGAAATATATATATAAATAAATATATATATATACATATATATACATATATATATATAAAAGGGAAGGTAATATATATATACTATATATACATATATATATGAAGTTAATAAAAAAAAAGATGAAAAAAAAGTGGAAGTAAATATATATAGATATAATATGTTGTATATTATATATATATACATATGTATATACGCTGAAAGTGTTATAATCTCATTCAGTTGTATGTATAACGGTGGCGCTCACAAAAGCTGGAAGACACCAGGTGACTCCCCAAGGGGGTTTAGCTAACCACACTCCGGCTTAGGATGTGATCAACGCTGAACTTGTCCCACACTCAGGTATCATCTGATGATGAGGTGTCCAACGCCCTCTTTAGGCCCGTAGGCAGTGTCAGGATAGCTGCAGCTGTAAGAGATACGCTTTGAGTTCATTTTTGAATTCAGCTTTGTATGAGATGTCTCTTTGATGTCCTGGCAGCTTATCCAATTGTGCTTGTGCGGCTCTGCTGTACTGGCCAGTTTTTGAGTCGTTGTACATGTGTTTCTTAGATGATCGCCTAGTGTTGTAGTTATGAACAGCTGTAATTGGTCGGATATTGTTGTAGTGGAGGGGTAGGAAAGCCTTAAAGGCTGGATAAACAAGGGAGTGTGCATCCATGCATACGCTATATTTATACATGTTAAGTATGTTGAGTAAGCGTAGTTTGGCAAAAAGTGGTTTGGTAGGTGTTCTCCATGATTTGAGGCAGATCAGACGGACTATACGTTTTTGGATGACAATGAGTGGATGTATAATGGTGTTGTATTCATCAGATCCCCATATAGAGATACCATACATAAGTAGGGGGTATACATGTGCAGTAAAGTTGGAGGAGGATATGGGTGGGAAGTAGGCTGTTCACATAACGAAACATTTGGACAAACGGTTGAAGGCGGAACACAATAGATTGTATATGTTCACGGAAGGACAGGTTGCTTTGGATGATTGTACCTAATACTTTTACCTTTCGTTCTTGATAGTCAAGTCGAGCTGCACCTTCTGTTCATGCTTGTGGAAGATAGTGTAGGTGGTTTTGGTGGGGTTGGGTACTAGGTTATGTCTGTAGAAATAGTGGACAAGGTTCGTTGTATCAGTTTGTGCTTGCTCTTGGAGTTGTTCTTTATTCTTAGCAGCAATGATAAGTGTGGTGTCATCTGGGTATGCAAAGACTGTCCCGTGTGTTAGTGAAAGTATAATATCATTGATGTATAGAATGAAGAGCGTTGTTGAGAGTGTGCTACCTTGCGGGATCCCACGTGTGATCTTGCGTGGGTAGGAACGAGCATATTGGGTAAATACTGTTTGGTATCGTTTTGTGAGGTATAATTTGAAAAAGGTAGTGGTGTTATCGCTAAAATTTATATTATTTCGTAGTTTATGGATGAGTACTACTACTACTACTACTACTACTACTACTACTACTACTACTACTACTACTACTACTACTACTACTACTACTACTTACACTGCTGCTACTGCTACTACTACTACTACTACTACTACTACTACTACTACTACTACTACTACTACTACTACTACTACTGCTACTGCTACTACTACTACTACAACTACTACTACTACTACTACTACTACTACTACTACTACTACTACTACTACTACTACTACTACTACTACTACTACTAGGCTAGGCTAGGCTAGGCTAGTAGAGGTAACTGTTTTTTCTTATTCAGCCAACGGGAAAAACGATAAAACTACTACTACTGCTACTACTACTACTACTACTACTACTACTACTACTACTACTACTACTACTACTACTACTACTACTACTACTACTACTACTACTACTATTACTCTGCTACTACTACTCTAGACTAGACTAGTAGAGGTAACTGTTTTTTCTTATTCAGCCAACTACTACTACTACTACTACTACTACTACTACTACTACTACTACTACTACTACTACTACTACTACTTCTTCTTCTTCTTCTTCTTCTTCTTCTTCTACTACTACTACTACTACTACTACTACTACTACTACTACTACTACTACTACTACTACTACTACTACTACTACTACTATTACTCTGCTACTACTACTCTAGACTAGACTAGTAGAGGTAACTGTTTTTTCTTATTCAGCCAACTACTACTACTACTACTACTACTACTACTACTTCTTCTTCTTCTTCTTCTTCTTCTTCTTCTTCTTCTTCTTCTTCTTCTACTACTACTACTACTACTACTACTACTACTACTACTACTACTGCCTTCGATTGAATGAAGTTAAGTTTTTCTGATCATCCATAAAAATTGTTAGCTCAAGAGCTATTGATTTAACTAGATGGTG
Organism: Paulinella micropora; assembly: GCA_019918135.1. Classification (NCBI taxonomy): domain Eukaryota; phylum Cercozoa; class Imbricatea; order Euglyphida; family Paulinellidae; genus Paulinella; species Paulinella micropora. The sequence continues at coordinate 29,917 of WBZZ01004706.1, read as the reverse complement.
GCCCTAATCATGATTATTAAAATAATAATTATTATTGAAATAATAGAAACAATAATAAAAAAAGATACTGATAAAGTAATAATAATAATAATAATAATAATAATAATAATAATAATAATAATAATAATAATAATAATAATAATAATAATAGTGCTTCTCTGTCAATGGCTGATGCATTTCTGCACATGCGCCTCCATCGTCTCACCCGTGAGGGGAGTACGAAGAATTGACGATAGGCTCTAATGACACCCCCGCAAGGGCAGTTCCAACACTTCCAGACGGACCGGTATGTTCAATGAAAATACTGGTGGCACCGACGGGAATCGAACTGGCGACAGGGCCCAGATGGTAGAACTTGACCACTGGGCTATCACAGTGTCCATAATAATAATAATAATAATAATAATAATAATAATAATAATAATAATAATAATAATAATAATAATAATAATAATAATAATAATAATAGTGCTTCTCTGTCAATGGCTGATGCATTTCTGCACATGCGCCTCCATCGTCTCACCCGTGAGGGGAGTACGAAGAATTGACGATAAGCTCTAATGACACCCCCGCAAGGGCAGTTCCAACACTTCCAGACGGGCCGGTATGTTCAATGAAAATACTGGTCCAGAAATAGACCGGTATGTTCAATGAAAATACTGGTGGCACCGACGGGAATCGAACTGGCGACAGGGCCCAGATGGTAGAACTTGACCACTGGGCTATCACGGTGTCCATAATAATAATAATAATAATAATAATAATAATAATAGTGCTTCTCTGTCAATGGCTGATGCATTTCTGCACATGCGCCTCTATCGTCTCACCCGTGAGGGGAGTACGAAGAATTGACGATAAGCTCTAATGACACCCCCGCAAGGGCAGTTCCAACACTTCCAGACGGGCCGGTATGTTCAATGAAAATACTGGTCCAGAAATAGACCGGTATGTTCAATGAAAATACTGGTGGCACCGACGGGAATCGAACTGGCGACAGGGCCCAGATGGTAGAACTTGACCACTGGGCTATCACGGTGTCCACTAATAATAATAATAATAATAATAATAATAATAATAATAATAATAATAATAATAGTGTATCTCCTGCCAATTGCTGAGCCAAAAGGCCATGTGCATCCAGTCCTCCATTCCATAAGGAAAGTCTCCACACCAATCGGTGGAATAAAGGAAGTGACGGCATAGAACATTACTCTAGGAGCTTTATACCAATCAGCCCATGGAAAGGACCGATGGCCTATGTACTCCCTAATAATAATAATAATAATAATAATAATAATAATAATAATAATAATAATAATAATAATAGTGCTTCTCTGTCAATGGCTGATGCATTTCTGCACATGCGCCTCCATCGTCTCACCCGTGAGGGGAGTACGAAGAATTGACGATAAGCTCTAATGACACCCCCGCAAGGGAAGTTCCAACACTTCCAGACGGACCGGTATGTTAAATGAAAATACTGGTCCAGACGGAGCGGTATGTTCAATGAAAATACTGGTGGCACCGACGGGAATCGAACTGGCGACAGGGCCCAGATGGTAGAACTTGACCACTGGGCTATCACGGTGTCCAAAATAATAATAATAATAATAATAATAATAATAATAATAATAATAATAATAATAGTGCTTCTCTGTCAATGGCTGATGCATTTCTGCACATGCGCCTCCATCGTCTCACCCGTGAGGGGAGTACGAAGAATTGACGATAAGCTCTAATGCCACCCCCGCAAGGGCAGTTCCAACACTTCCAGACGGGCCGGTATGTTCAATGAAAATACTGGTCCAGACGGATCGGTATGTTCAATGAAAATACTGGTGGCGACGGGAATCGAACTGGCGACAGGGCCCAAATGGTAGAACTTGACCACTGGGCTATCACGGTGTCTAAATAATAATAATAATAATAATAATAATAATAATAATAATAATGGTGCTTCTCAGTCAATGGCGAATGCAAATCTGCACATGTGCCTGGATCGTCTCACCAGCGAGGGGAGTACCAAGATTTGACGATAGGCTCTACTGACACCCCGGCAAGGCAGCTCCAAGCCTTCCAGACAGACCAATACTTTCAAAGAAAATATCCTTTGAAAATACTGGCACCGACGGGAATCGAAGACAGGTCCCAGATGGTAGACCTTAACCACTGGGCTATCGCGGTGCCACAATAATAATAATAATAATAATAATAATAATAATAATAATAATAATAATAATAATAATAATAATAATAGACTTATCAGTCAATTGGCCTTTGATCCTGTGGGACATGTGCCTCCATTGGTAGCACGGGGCCGTTCGGTGACGCTGTTCCGCTCCAAAGAAAGCGACTGGCGGTGCAATGTGCAAATGAGCGTGCTGTGCATGTGCAAGTGGGTGCAAGGAGTGAGAGGAGTTATCTGCCGAGAAGAAGTCCGCGACGCTGCGCTGACCTCCACCTACAACAGATCTAGCCAGACATTCTACCTGACTAGGCCTTCCCCTCCTTCTACCCACCTCCTGAACGACCGTGAGGTCGATCACCTCCTCCTCCTCCTCCGCCCCCTCTGCCTCCCTGATCTGCGCCTCCAACTCCTCCCACTCCTTCCAGATGGTGGCAACAAACCTTCCTAACTCCTCCTCCACCTCTTCTGGGACAGGGATAAACAAAACGCCGAGCATCGCTGCCATCTTTTCATCCTCCCCCTTCAGCCATTCCTCTTTGAAGAGCCTCATCTCCTCCTCCGCCTCCCGCAGTTCCCTGTGATAAAGCCCTCCTCGATTCAGCATGAGGGGCTGCCGGGCTTGCGCCTCATCGATAAACTTAAACAGTGCCTCACGAGAGCTCGCAAACGTTGGGCAATGCAGCAGGAAGTGACGTAACGACTCGTTAACCTCAGTGCCACACAAGGCGAAACAGCTTGAGCAGTCCGGCGAGCATGAGCCAAATTTGGATCGGTAGAGGCGAAGGCGATTGTTGCAGCTCAACAATCGCCTTCTGATAAGGTTGTGACTTCCCCCCTCCAGCGCCCGCCAACGTGGGAAAGCAGAGCGGGAAAACATCTGGCTAAGCAGCACCCTAAGCCCATCAGAGGGCTTAGCCTGCCGCTCCCAGCCAGCTACTTCCTGCCGGACAGACCATTGCTTTACCACCTCGTTCCAGTTCGCCAGAGCGGCCCGCCAGTCCTTATCATCTACCGTGCCATCTTCGTTCACGACCCGCTTGAGCGCATCCAAGCACTCCCGCAGCCTGTGATCTGCTAAGATCAAATTTTCCGTATCTTCCTTCCATTTGCACCGACCCGTGTTGTAAAGCCTGCGTGTTAGCGCTGTGTTGCCCAGTAACTCGATGCGCCCTAGGAACCGAAGCCGGGCCGCCTTGGCAAGGATGCTAAAACTCGGCGTGCGGCCTAAACCCCTGGTGATGCAGCCGCTTGTGCGCGTACCAACACCCAAGATGACCCGCAGGGGCGCTACCAACGCGCCCTCCAGCTTACTCAGCTTGTTGGCGCCCGGCAGATCCCAAAAAGCCGATGCGTAAAGCAACTTTGCGCCAACCATTTGCTGCCAATTCATCAGCCGAAGACGCGCTGGAACTTCGTGGGCAATCCAGAGGGGGTAGTAGGCAGCCGTTCCCGCTAGTGATTTCCGCCGCCCGCTTCGCTTGCGGTTTATCGGAGAGGGTGTCCGTGAGCAGAACTCCCAGGTATTTGTAGTGGTCGGTGACGTTGAGAACCTTGCCCCGGAACCTCACGCATGGGGGCGACTTTTTTGACTTGGCGTGCCCGTATATTTGCATGACTTCCGTCTTTCCCGGTTTCAGGTTGATTTCAAGCCGATAGTCCTCCACGAATGTCGCCACGACATTTACAATCTGTTGAAGCTCCGTGACACTATGCGCAATTACCGCAACGTCGTCGGCGTAAAGCAGGGTCCGTATGTCTTCGATGCGGTTGAGGTCCTCGATCTCCAACTCTTTCGCGATTCGGACCGTTAGCTCATCCATGAAGACGTTGAACAGCGACGGTGACAACGGCGACCCTTGCTGAACTCCCATATCTTCCAGCACTTCACCAGTGAGTTCGCCATCGACTAGCACTCGCGATGACGTTCTTCGGTAAAAACGCCGCAGAATGCGATAGAACTTGCCCTGTACCCCCATCTGGGTTAGCCTCTGAAACAACCCGGCCCGCCAAACCGTAGGGAATGCCTTTCTCAGATCCACGAACAAAACGAAAGAACGGAGGCCAGCTTGTTGTCTAAGGCGCAGACGCTCCTTAAGGACAGAAATCTGGTCCCCCGTACTACGTTTTGGCCGGAACCCACCCTGCTCTGGGCGCAGCCTGCCCGGCTGATCGATGAAAGCCGTAAGCCTCGCCGCCATAAGGGACAGATACATCTTACCCAGACAGCTCAGAATCGCGATGTCTCTCCAATTTTCCGGATCGGTTGGGTCGCCTCCTTTTGGGATGTTGACGATAATCGCTTTGCCCCAGTCGCTGGGGGCGTATTCGCACGATTTCAACCAGTTGAAGAAGCGCACCAGAAAGCTCACAATCCGCGTGCCTCCGTACTTGAGCATCTCGTTCTTGATCTTATCCGGTGAGCACGCTTTGTGATTCTGGAGATTTTCCTGGCAGAGCTCCACTTCCTTCTCGGTGTAATCATAGTCCAGCGGGCCCGTCTCAGTCCGGATCTCCTCGGCTTGCTTGCGCCATGGCCTCATATTGGTCGCGCAGGTTGTCGTTATACTGGAAGGTTTCGCGGGCCTTCCGCTCGGGCTCAATCCGCGCTGCTTCCTCATCGGAACCGACTTCCTCTACACATGCATCCTCCAAAAACTGGTTTTCTTTGGGGACCACCATACGTCGGCGGTATTCTTCCCATTCTTATAGTTTTTCCCGGAGTGTGCATGCCAGAGTGCCATCGGGCTTCCGAACAGGTGCAGAAGCATTGGACCGCCGAACCCCGCCCAAACGCTTTGACAGCTTCCGGTACGTGGCCATGGTAGCACTCTGAAGTTGGCAGCGGTGTCATTCTGGACCCGCTTCCACGCTTGCTCCTTCTTCTCCTTGCATAACCTTCTGACCGCCTTCCTCGCTTCTTTATATCTTTGCCAGGCCTCTCGGTTGGCCTCATTCCTTCGCCAGAGGCCGTATGCCTCTCTCCGTCGCGCAATCGCTTCCCTAAGACTCTCATCAAACCATGCATTAGTAAACCCTGGCCTAATCACCCGAACTCCCAAGACCTTCGCGGCTGCGCCCGTGAAAGCTCGGACCACTAAGCTAGCGACCCTATCTACCTCCTGCTGAAGCTCATCCGGGTCCTCCACTGCTGATAGATCTGGGAGGCCATCTGGCAACAGCCCCGATATACCAGCTGCAAAGGTCTCGTCGTACTTCAACCTAAGCTTAGACAGCTCACTCTCCTTACCCTCAACTACTCTGCCTATCAAGCGCTCTGCCTTGAATGCTTTGTACCTCTTTACCTGCTTTTTGGGGGGTGGCTGTCCCCCCCAGACCAGTTCCGCCCACACAGCTTTGTGGTCGGTATCAAGGTCTACCTCGTCGACGCCGAAGCTCGCCTCCTCCGCCAGCTCGGAAGAGACGCAGATGTAATCCAGCAGATGCCTTCGCCCACCTACATTTTCCTGCCTAGACCACCAATATTTGTCCCCCCGTGGTTGCGAAAACCCACTGAGATTGCGCAACCCCGTGGCAACAAGCATCGCAGCCAGCAACTCACCATTCTCACTCCTAACCCTCTACCCCTCTCATCTATCTCGCCAAAGGGGCCCACCACTCCCTCCTCCCGCGCTATTCTGGCGGGTCCCAGCTTAGCATTAGCATCACCAACCGTAACCACATGACCTTTGGTGGCGAAGTAGGAGACGGCCGCCTGCCACGCCTCTCGTTGATTTTCTTGGGGGAAGTAGCCGTTGCCGACGAACACATCCGACGCCGTCGCGCTCCCAGATGACAGCCTCACCCACAATTGCTGTGGGTGTGGAACAGGCGCCTGTACAATGGTAGCGCACGGTGCCAGATAGTTGGCCACCAACGTCAAGACTCCCCCCATGAGACGCGAGCCCGCACCAGTTGCAGCCGCTTTGCCGAGGACTGCGAAGCCGTCGACTTGGAGCTTCTCCACCTTCTGCGACGATAGGTTGTGCTCCTGGACTCCGACGATCACCCAGCCTCGCTCCTTGTAGTGCTCCGGCCATTCCCCAAAGCCTGGGCTATCCGCACCCACTTTGCCTTGCCAATTATGTGAGGCCACCCTCAGTGGGAAGCCTTTCACAAATTGGGAAGAACGAAGCTGGTGCCGATGCCTGCGCTTCGGTTGAGCCCGCCTGGAGCCCTTCGCCACTCTCCACGGCCCATCCTGCACCCTCCGCCCCAGCTCCTCCAGCTCCCGCATCCCGCCCCACTCCGCCAAGGGAGATTCACCGCTTGAGGCTTCGCCCTGGGGCTCGTCGACTTCCACGTCGAGCACCCAGTAGCCAAACCCCTGCTTGCGAAGCTCCCTCTGCATCTCTACATACTGGGCACCCCCCCGTGCAGCCCGCTGCTTCTCTCTTTCCCGGAAAGTCCTACCCGTCGCAACGTGAACCTTTCCCGTGAAGAACTTACGCTCCCGCAGCAGCCGCACCATCTTCTCCGCCTCCTCACAAGACGCACATTTAATCCGCAAATGCCGCCCGCTACCTCTGCCCGCGAATTCCACCTCGACTTCCCCGAGACCGAGAATTCGGAGCTCTCGCGCCATGACCACTGTCTGAGAGACATGCGATAGCCCCCATACTATGCAACATCTCTTATCCAGCTCATTTCGTACCTTCCTCCGCCACCGAGGTCCGCCACCTCCTCGGTGGCGGTACCGCTTGCCACACGCCGTGACCAGACCTTTCCGGACGTGACTTCTCTTCCGAGGTTGGGGAGGGTGATCGAGATGCAGCAGGATTGCTGGCTCTACGTGATTCAGGTTGCCCGTCAGGTACGCGAGCACTCGACCACCCCACCCCGGCCGAGTAGCCATCGCCACCCGCATGCGCACTCCCACGGGGAACGTCTAAACCTGAAGGATTACCGCCTTGACCCATAGGGCCAGCACTAGCGGCCGCGCTCTTCGCATAAGAACCTGACATAAGTGGTATGGGACCCCGGTGCCGCATTGATCGAGTTGTAAACTCGATAAATGAGGACCCAGGTGGGGTTATTTAAAGCTCAACCCTTAAAAAGCATACGTGTACGTATGTATAGGAATACACACAAACACTCACCTGCATCCGTAACCAGGCACGAGGCAGGACCCGCTGTGCATCATCGAGGTAGGTGTCGTGGCAAACCACCCTGCGTCCGATAAACGCTGCAAGTGAGTCATCTACCGAGAGCACAGAGTGACAGGCCCGTGCACGTGTACCCACCACCCCATAACCCTTCGCCAGAGCAACCCCATGGCATCCGCAGGATGAGCACGAAGAGTGCTGAGAGAGAGGGTGAGCCAGGAGCCCCGCTCCGGTCCGTCGTTACTTTGGTCATTTAGTCGTTTCAAGGCTTGTGGTAAGGTGTAGGGCCTCTCGCCTTCGTACAAACTCCGACCGACAGTAGTTTGGTTGACCATCCTTCGCGGTGACCCTCTGAACACAACCCCCTCCCCCAGTGCCCACCCCTTGTGATTCCAGAGGCCACCCCGAGCCAAGAGCCATGAGTATGATGAGCAACTCACATGAAGTTACTCTCAGTAATTGGGACCCGCCTCATAAATCAATGGAACGCTTATCGTGCGCCCCTCATAGGCTCAGCCTGCCCATGTGAAAGCTAGGCCTCGCTCAAAGCAAAGCAAAGCAAAGCAAAGCAAAAAAAAAAAAAAAAAAAAAAAAAAAAAAAAAAAAAAAAAAAAAAAAAAAAAAAAAAAAGAGAGAGAGAGAGAGAGAGAGAGAGAGAGAGAGAGAGAGAGAGAGAGAGCGCGAGCGAGAGCGAGGCCGCCGTGGCTCGCCCGCAATCCAGCTGGGTGCACCTCGTCACAACCACTCATCGGCGTGAGCTCATAGCTGTGTGCGACATAGGTACAAGAGCAAGAGGAGAAACAGTGTGTCAGCGTGGATGTGTGGGTGAGGCAGTGCGGTGAGGCAAAGCAGCGATGCCAGTCGAATCCCTGGAGACGGAACCTAGCATCAAAAACATCGTATAAGTCTACCCCAGGCCTCCATCCACCGAGTGGTGAGCTCGATAAAAGAAGACCTGAGTGGGGTTATTTAAAGCTCAACCCTTAAAAAAGCATAAACATGTACGCCGCCAGGAACCCAACAACAATAACATAGCAGCCAGGAACCCAACAACAATAACATAGCAGCCAGGAACCCAACAATAACATAGCTTCCGTAACCAGCCTTCAGGAACCCGCCTCAGTTACCCGCCCCCTTAACCAGGCCAGAGACGTGACGTACTATGCATCATTGAGGTGTCGTGGCAAGCCACCCTGCGTCCGATAGAAGCTACAAAAGAGTCATCTACCGAGAACACTAAGTGACAGGCCCGGTCACATGCACCCAACACGTCCCGACCCTCCGCCAGAGCATCCCCATGGCATCCGCAAAGTGAGCACGAGGGGTTCTGGGAGAGAGGGTGAGTCAGGAGCCCCGCGTCCAGGCAGTCGCTACTGTGGCAGTTGAGTGATTTCAAGGCTTGTGGAAATGTGTGGGGCCTCTCGCCTTCGTACCCACTCATACCGACAGTAGTTTAGTTAACCAACCTGTCCAGTGACCCACTGAGCCCAACCCCCTCCCTCAGATAACCCCCACCCCCCGCACTCACCCCGAGTGATACCAGAGGCCACCCCGAGCCAAGAGCAGTGAGCGTGGTGAGAGAGCTTCTCTCAGTAAAAGTTCCCGTCTCATGAATCAGTGGAGCACTGATTATGTACCCCTCATAACAAGCTGCCAACTGCCCCAACCCCGCCGTGTGGCGGTACCCAACCATGTATTGGTGCCCCCCAAAATAATAATAATAATAATAATAATAATAATAGTGCTTCTCTGTCAATGGCTGATGCAAATCTGCACATGCGCCTCCATCGTCTCACCCGTGAGGGGAGTACGAAGAATTGACGATAGGCTCTAATGACACCCCCGCAAGGGCAGTTCCAACACTTCCAGACGGACCGGTATGTTCAATGAAAATACTGGTGGCACCGACGGGAATCGAACTGGCGACAGGGCCCAGATGGTAGAACTTGACCACTGGGCTATCACGGTGTCCATAATAATAATAATAATAATAATAATAATAATAATAATAATAATAATAATAATAATAATAATAATAATAATAATAATAATAATAATAATAGTGCTTCTCTGTCAATGGCTGATGCATTTCTGCACATGCGCCTCCATCGTCTCACCCGTGAGGGGAGTACGAAGAATTGACGATAAGCTCCAATGACACCCCCGCAAGGGCAGTTCCAACACTTCCAGACGGGCCGGTATGTTCAATGAAAATACTAGTCCAGAAATAGACCGGTATGTTCAATGAAAATACTGGTGGCACCGACGGGAATCGAACAGGCGACAGGGCCCAGATGGTAGAACTTGACCACTGGGCTATCACGGTGTCCATAATAATAATAATAATAATAATAATAATAATAATAATAATAATAATAATAATAATAATAATAATAATAATAATAATAATAATAATAATAATAATAGTGCTTCTCTGTCAACGGCGGATGCAAATCTGCACATGTGCCTGAATCGTCTCACCAGCGAGGGGAGTACGAAGATTTGGCCGATAGCTCTACTGACACCCCCGCAGGGCAGTTCCAAGCCTTCCAGACAGACCAATACCTTCAAAGAAAACACACTTTGAAAATACTGGCACCGACGGGAATCGAACTGGCGACAGGTCC
>WBZZ01004706.1:0-7500 GCA_019918135.1 Paulinella micropora | reverse complement strand
CAGACACTACTGACATCGTGACTGCCAAAGGATACTGACAGGCTAACAATTTAGCTAACGCAGAGAAAGCAGCCAAACTTGAAGACTCAAAACAAAGAAGCAAGAGAGCAGGAAACTTTCAAGGAAGAGAAATATCATGTGAAGAGCCTGAGCCTACTGCCCACAGTGATGGAGAGAGTGAGGAGGATGCAGTGGAGAGACCGTGGCGCGGCCCGGGAGGGAGGAGAATGTAGATATAGAGAAAGAGAGACTGGGAGTGCCGGTGGCAAAGCCATAGAATCATTGAATCAACAGTGTGACATTCACATCATGGCACCAGACAGTCACTATGCCGGCCCACCCGATATATAAGATGGCATTACTTACCGTTCCGGTGACGGGTCTGTCGGTTATCCTCAAGTTGGTCTGGAGTGTACGGAGCCTACGGTCCCTTTAGGTCACATGATTCCTCAGTCTTCATATCGTTAGGACAGTTATCGGTTATTAAATATCGTGCTATTGTCACTAATAAAATCAACGGTGTATGGAAATTTTCCTCAGGCTAGTTTCTCGGAAATTTTCAGAGCAAAAAGCGGTGTCAAGGGAAAAAGCATGGACGGGGAATTTTTACTGATGCGCTTCCTGTGTATATATGCTTTTTCTTGACTCCATAAAAGTGCCAATTGCGAATGGTCCAGACCTCTTTTTCAGTGGCAGCCACGTTGGAAGCCTTCCCAGCCATCTCCTTCAGCAACTCTTTAAGCTTTTTGTTGAGCTTGCCTACAGTTGCCACAAGGAATCCATAATCGCGGAGGCGTACAATTTTTTACTGGAGCTTGTTGCAAGCATTATTAATAAAGTGGGAACTGCGAGAATGTACCCTATTGGCGCAGCCGAAGAGATTCCAAGGATGACATGAAGAACAGGCTTGTTCCATTCGAGATCAAGTTGCAAGCCAAGAATGACGTTCTTCCACAGTTCGACAGACGTCCAGCGCTGCAAGCGCCTTTCGGTTTTGAACTGGCTTGTCACTGTTCGCGCAGCCGCTTGAATTGAGGAAGGAGTCGTAGATGATCCGCTCCAAGATTCCCAGGAGGCAGAGTCGCAAGGCAACAGGGAGCTACAGCCATCGCAAGGCGAGCAGGAATCTTTGAGCAACTCAGCATGCTCATTAAAGAGACCTTTACCGACTCCTTTCAGAGTCCACCGATCCTGTCTCACCGTGGCACAGCTACCAAAGGGAGGGAAGGCAATTTAATAAAGAGAATTCTGACAACTACAGTACGACACGTCGAAAAACTAAGATAAGTGTAACGGAACATTCAAATAAGAAAGAGGGAAAATATAATGACCGTGTCCCTACTTATCTAGAAATTTCTACTAACACTGATTAAGTTAATACTGCCACTAGAGTGGCAAAGTATAGTGTCCACTGTATCACTAAATAATTAAGTGGAATTAGTACTGTCCGTCCTTATGACAAATCAAACTACCCTAGTAACGGTAACTCCGGGTAACGTCGGAAATGAAATAGGAATAACGCTCCCTCTTAGTTATTTGTCATAACTATGCCACTATACTCAGTCTAGTCACTCGGCTAACATCGTAAAAAAAGAATTTCAAGCGCTTCCCGTAAGGGGTATCAAAAAGTCCAGAAAAATATATATAAATGTGGTAGAGGTGTGAGAAACAAGTGAGAACAAAGGTGAAGAAAAATTTTTTTGCATAAAAATAAAGTTTTGCAGTGTCCCTCGGCGCCGGCCACCGGAAAAGTCTGGTCGGGGTGGCAACGCCACCTGAGTCCGGCGATGCCGGGAATCCCCGCCCCCAGCGGCCACGATCCCACGATCCGATCACCACGCGCGTCTCAGCTCACCACCTATAGGAGAGGACACATTCGCACAAACGAGAATACACAGGAAAACAAAACACAAAACATCGGTGAAACACCCATAATCATTCCGGGGATTCCGGAATGATAACCGTGAATTTGTTCAATAAGTATACGAACTGATCACGTGGCAACGGTTTGGTGAGCAAATCATGATCACCGATTTGTTTCTTAGTACTAACTTTAATAAACTTTATCTCACCATCTCTCTGTGAATGATGGATGAAATGTAGTTCGAGAGGCAAATGTTTGGTGCGTGGTCCGGATAATCCCCGTTCGCCTGCGAGAATTGTTTGGGTATTATCCTCGTATAATTCAACCGGACCTTTTTGCGGAATTCCGAGTTCCTGTCTAACATGACCTACAGCTAGACTCTTTCTAATACACTCTGCTGCTGCAAAGATTTCAGCATCATTCGAGCTATGGGCTGTCCTACTCTGTCTCTTAGAAAGCCAACCTATAGGGTCCCCCCCCCCTCCCACAGAATTACGTATCCCGTACGTGACTTTCCGGTTTTATTGCAAACCTTATGGGCATCAGGCCATAACGTGACTTTTGGATAGCATTGACCCTCTTGCGAGGACTTAGGCCCGTGAAATGCTAACCAGCGAAATGAGCTGATCAAATACCGCAATATCCTTCCTAACATGGCATAAGTGACTCCCTTATCTAAGGTCTGCATAACACTAGCTGCATTGAGTGCGTGTTCTATATCTGGCCTAGTCATCTTAGATAAATAAAGAAGACTACCAACTATGCTAGCTACAGGGAACTTACGCAACGCCGCATCATCGGACATAGCTAAGGGCAACTGATCTAGTGCAGGAGTGCTTACGGGGCGGGACTTATCATATCCAAACTCCCTTAACACCTGTAACTGGTACTTACGTTGATGAAGGATGATTCGTCCCCCTTCCTGTACTATTTCAATCCCTTTGAACTCCCTTGCAACTCCTAGCCGTTTTAGTGGGAAATGCTTTTCCAAAGCACTTGCAAAATCTTTATACGCCTTCTTTGCTAGGCGCGTAAAGACTAAGTCATCTACATAAAAAATCCCCACTATGGCTTGTGCCTTGCGCCGCCCACCGCTCACTGCTAATCCTTGCAAATCTTGCTGCCTGGCATGGCCATAAGCTCTATGGTGTTGATTTTAAGAATGCCTATCTAAGTGCGCGAATGCATGATCCTGTGTTTGCCTATGCTCCTGATGGGTTAGACAGAGAGGGGTATGAGGGGATGATCTTGCGTATTGATGGTGCTTTATATGGCGCGCCGCAAGCAGGCCGTAGATGGTATGAGATATTAGCCCCGAAGTTAGGAGCTTGGCTTTAGGCTTTTAGACTCAGACCTTTGTATGTTTGTTGAAAAAGACAAGCCCATAAGAGGTCAGGGTTGTGACTAACACCTCTAACATATCACCTCTAAGCGCTAATCTAGACTTAACGAACTTACGTCCTTTCTCATCTAGTTTGACTTATGTACCCATGTCAGCCTAACTACCTTGCTAACTCCGGCCTCTTGGGCCGTCTTTGGGGACACCCATGCCGGCCTCTTGGGCCGTCTTGAAATCCTTAAGGGACTCCAATTCCTTACGCATGCCCTTAAGCACATCCTTAGCGGACATCTCCTGCTCAGCTACATCTTTCGGGACACGAACGTTCAGATACAACAAAAGTTCATTCTGTTCATTCATGCAACAATCATAAGACAACAATGACAATGACTCTCTCTCTCTCTCCGACAGGCAATACGGACTCTTGTGGGATAATGGCGTTTTTTTTTTCAGAGTCTAACATCTTCTCTAATTTGCCCTCAAAATCAACCAAGTGAGAAGGTTTTCTCTGTTTACGCACTTCTAATCTCTCTGATGGGTTGCAGGGGTGTCTTACTACCCCTCTACGCTTAACTCCCTCCCACCCCTCTCCGTACTTCTCTCTTGCCCAGTCCTTGCCCCACTCTGCAGCGGGGGCCTCCACTATTACACCCTCTAGTACTTGAGCTTGTTTGGGCTCTTTCCTCTCTCTTGGTTGGTTGGTTGGTGCAGTGGGCTGTTCTGTCTGTCGTCTCTCTCTCTTTGTGTGGACTGTGTTAGCGGCTGATATACTATCGCTCTGCTCCCATGTCCTACCCTTACTAGGCAGCTCTTTGTCTTCGTGATAGGCTCTCCTCTCATGCTCTGCCTGTGGGTCTGAGGGGTCTGTGCCTACCTGTGACTGTCCTAGCTCTCTCTCATGCGTGTGTGTGGGTGAGGTGGTGGGATGGGGTGTTTCTGCCTGTGTGGTGTCGATATCCTGTGTAGGTACACTATTTGTCTGGCTATCGTGTGGTGTGGTCTGTTTGTAAATCTGTGCTATCATCCCCATCATCCCCTCCATGCTCCCCCTCAACAACATCGCCATCATCGCCCTCCACGTGCACCTCATGGGTCTGTGCTTGTGTGTGAGTGGGTGTACATGTGCGAGTCTTATCATCATCATCATCCCTGTCCTCACTCTCATGGGTTTGTGCTTGTTTGTGAGTGGGTGTGTGTGTCTTGTCAACATCGACATCCCTTTTCTCACTCCCCCCCTCAGAAACCTCACCATCCCACTCAACTAATATAGGGGGGTGTGCCGCCTTTCCAACCACGTAGGGGTTGAAACGGGCGTTTCTGACTCCGGCTATGACCTTCCTACCGTCCCAAACACTGTATAACTCTCTGAATAAATCATACCCTAGCAACATAACCCTCTTTCCCCGGAACTCACCCTTCCCACCCTTACCGGTGTACATGACTCCCATGCTGCCTACCGGTCTCAGCTGAGTAACTATGTGCTTCCGGCCGAGCAACTGCTCGTATGGCGACAAACGCTTACGCGGCCCACTGGTGGCCGGTAAAATGTTGTGTATCGTAGTGGCGGCGTGCTCCATTTCGGCCTAAAAAGGTTAGAGGCAGCTCTGCGTGATGCCTCATTGCCCTTGCGGCCCCGGCGGTTATATCGTTGTCCTTTTCAGCTATGGGGTTACCATCTTTATCCCCAGTGGCTGAAGTCTTCCAGATGAACTGGATAGGCTTCCACCACTCTACGACTTCTGTTGCTACATCAAACTCCCGATCACATCTCACTTCTCTCACCCTATTTCCTGCCTGTCTCTCATAGAACGCTACCGCTTGCTTGAAACAATCTACCCACTCATTCTTATGGGCTAAATAATAGTCCTTAATAAAAAGTGAGTAATCATCGGTTACACAAAATTTGTAGTACTTCCCGTGTATAGAACGGGTAGCCCACGGTCCTTCTGTGTCTATGTGCAAAACTATCCCAGGCTTATTCGCACTTTCTATCCTATTAGCTTTAAATCTAGCCTACACCTTTGCCTTGCCTATCATGCAAGACACACAAAAAGCTACCTTGCTCTCATCTCCCACTAACTTAATGCCTCATGCATTTGCTAAAGCTTTCATCTCTTTATATTATAATGTCCACAGCAATAGTGAAACAACTCTATATCTACCTTTTTAATCTTACCAGGCTTGCGGGGATGGGAGAAATATAGCGTCACTGCCCCCGTTTTGCATTCTTTCTGTCCAATCTCTCCTCTCTCCTTTTTGGGGCTTCACTCCCCTCCTACCCCCTCCTTTCTCTCTTCTCTCTCGCCACCGGTTCATAACGTGTATTGACGTCCAGAGGACTGTCAAACTCGTCATCCCACCTGTATAAGAGAGTGAACATGAGTCTTCCCTGACTAATACACTACTCTCGTCGACGTGTATGGGGTCTTTTAGAATGACTAGCTGTCCGTTTTGGTGGAGGATTGCCCTGTGGTGGACATGGTCCATCCGGTCGGTCGACGCAATGTTGACAGGTAGCCTGGTGTCGAGCAACATGGGTCTCGACACCGTTACTGGCTTACCATGTCCATCGATGCCAGTGACCCTGGCGATACCCTGTCTGTCTATCTGGCACTCGCCGTTTCCGGTAACTAGGCTTATGGGAGCTACACACTTAACGTCATGAAGCATTTCCGGATTGCAAGCTATGTCCCTGGAGGACCCGCTATCCTGCACTATCGTGTTCTTCCTATTTCTCTCCGGTGTACACCGGCTAATACTAACGAGTAATTAGTGGTGGTAGGCTTAGTGGGGGTGGATGATTGTGATGTGGTGGTTGATGTTCGTGGCCCCGCTAGGTGTGATGGTGGTGCGGGATGCGTGAGATATGTACACCCCCTCTATCGCCCTCACCACATCAGACAAAAACTCATCTTCCACAAGTTCACCCTCACTTACTCTCATTACCCTCCCATTACTCCCTCTGACGCATGTTGTTGTAAGTTGTTGTGCGATCAGTGCAATGTCTTTGAATGTGATGATGGGGGGGTGTCTGTTCTGATGCTTGGAGTGTGGGACCTGGTTGTGGTGGCGTTGTTTCCATTGCCACTGCCGTTGCCTCCTCTTTGCCCTCCTTGCCTCCCACACTCATTCAGTGTATCCAAGTTTGGGGTGGAGGTGGGATGCATGTCTTGTGATGTTGTGCGGTAGTGGACAGATAAAGTAGGCGTGGGTTGTGGTTGTGGTGCACTGTCTCTCTTGCCACTCCCCCTCACTTCTGCCCTTCTACTCTTCCCTCTCGCCTCACTTTCCCTCTCTCTCTGCAGTCTCTGCTTTATTATTGGAGTGGTGAGGTGGCATGCGCGTGCAATCTCATTCTCTCCTATCTCCTTTGCTGCAGCTAACAAACCTAGCTCATCCGGATAATAAGGGGACTTGGGGGGGCAAATTGTGGGGTCTACAGATAAGTCAATCCAAGGGAATTCGTCGTCCTGTTTCTTGGCATGATAGCCACAATAACAGCCAAAAATCAACCGCTTTGCTTGCGAGGCGTTAATTCCCTTTTGTTCTCTCTCTAAAGGAATGTTACAGGTTTGTTTTTATTGTTCTTCCCCAGGCATCTAGTGGACCTTGGCTGGGATTGACTATAGCTGTTTACTAATAGAGGGGGTTTATTAGGTTTGGGCATTGGGGTTTTGTTCTCCTCAGACTCTGAGGGAATTGTTGTAGGGGGGTTTGCCCTTGTTAGCTGACGACTGCGATAGGATGAGATGATAGGTTGGGACGCATCCTCAACCCGACTAGTCTTTGCTAAGGGACTCCCTAAGCTAGGGCTAGCCGGCGGGGACGACCACATCGATCAGAATCGCTCTGATCTTCGCTCGCTCTCCCCCACCATTGTCGTCAGGGGTTACCTCCCCAGGGTCGTCGGGCTTATCACCCCCCCCCATAAAAATGAGAAGCGCATCGCTATCGCTCTCTTGTCCCCCTCCCTGTTCTTCGTCATCCTCCCTCTCTTCCTCCCTTAAAATAGCTATGTCTTTCTTCCCTTTGCCTTTGTTTTGGCCCTTCTTGTTTTTGCCTTTGGGGTTTTCTCTTCTTCTTCCTGCTTCTGGGGCTTCTTCTTGAGTTTTGGGCAATACGCCTTTGTATGCCCCACCTTCTCGCAAGCATAGCAGGTGACTTTTAGCCACCATTCTTTCTTCTTTCTCAACTTATCTGTCTTACCCCCACCCCCTTTTTGGTCAACCTGATCATACATCATCTCAGGTTTGTCTCCTGTTCTTTCTGCTTCCTACGTCTCCTGTTCTCGTCGTCC
>WBZZ01004705.1:55000-62500 GCA_019918135.1 Paulinella micropora | reverse complement strand
GTCTTTAATTTAGAGAAAACATTCTCCAGGATGTCTTTCGGTCTTTCTATCTATCTATCTATCTATCTATCTATCTATCTATCTATCTATCTATCTATCTATCTATCTATCTATCTATCTATCTATCTATCTATCTATCTATCTATGTATACCCCCCCCTGAAACAAGCAGACGCTGATTAAAAGAGATACACACACAGTCGGAAATTCAGACAACGCTCCCCACTTTTTTCTGAAGGGGTGCACAATATTGCACAATGGGTTGTAAGCGTTCATCTATCTATCTATCTATCTATCTATCTATCTATCTATCTATCTATCTAGATAGATAGATAGATAGATAGATAGATAGATAGATAGATAGATAGATAGATAGATAGATGAGATGTCGCAAAGGAATGTAGTCCTTGCAAAGGAACGCAGTTTCACATCAAACAGTAATTTGTGTACTGTGCATGTGTCCGGGATGGGAATCACGGGTAGACTGTGTTCTGGAAAAAAGAAGAGGAGAAAGGACGTTGAAGAAAAAGGCAATCTAGGAATGGAGAGTGGGGAGGATAAGGAAGAAGAGAAAGAAAAGGAAGCCGTTAGTCCAAGTGTTTTGAGCACCGTAAGCTTGCGCAAGCCACAATGATGACATTGTATGAGGCCTAAACCCCCGAAGGGACTAGCCCGGGCTATGCAACACTGGACGGCTATGACGGAATGCAGTCACCGATACGGACTAGAGGAAGATTAGTCCAATTTTTGACTGCACAGGAGCGATAAATCGCAAAAGAGCAACGAGCTACGCAAGACGATAGCTTGAAGGAAAGGGATTTGGATTGGGGATGTGAAAAACCCAAGGCGCGGAAACATCGATGAACAGAGAACGATACCATGCCGCGAGCCCCGCATTCGATTGGTCGAAGGTGGCAGGTCCATCCGTTGTCCTCGATTTGAGATTTGAGCCCATTATATCGGTTAGTCTTGTAGGCTCGTGCGTCAAGGATGTTTTCCTCGACCGGGCACGTGAGCTCGATCAGTATACATATCTTGGTAGACAATGACCAGACAACAATATCGGGGCGGACGTCAGTGACACAGATGTGGACAGGAAAGGCTTGCTCAGAACCGGTGTACTGGGTTTGGAGCTGCCAATCGTTTGCGGTGTCAAGCAGGCATGGACGATGAAATGACTGCCCTTTAGACTTCTGCTCGCCCTCTTTCACAAACATAGACTTTGATTCATTTTCGTCTATACGGGAGCGTTTGTTATGGCTCTCGATGTGTTTTTGAAGGGGAGCTTCAATAGTGCAGAGCACAGAGTCGTGACGCCAGGTATAACGGCCTTGTTTGAGGGCAACATGGCAACCGGAGAGGATGTGACATAGATGTGCTTGACCAGAACAGAGAGCACACTTGTTGTTGGGAATGATTCCCCACAGACGTCTAAGGTCGGGGGTAATAACCGAGTTTGTGCTTGCATTGATGACCCAAGAGATTAAGCGGGGATTACGGGTTCCGATGAGGCGAGCCCAGGAGAGGTCAAAGGGGCATGCGTCTTCAAAACGAAGAAAGCACCCTTGCATGGCTTTGTCCATGTCATGCACTGTGGTTGCCTCAAGCATTGTCTCAGCAGCTAATTCTAAAATCCTGTCTTTGCGGTCTGTGATGGAATGTTCTTTTGGGTAGCGACCATGGCCAAGTCCGAGATGATCGGATTGGCCTCGATGTTTGAATTCAAAATCAACTTGTGCCTCAAGCTTTTCGAGCACAGGCTCTGGTTTCCAGATAGTTCGAAACGTTTCGTGTTTCGGCAGGTTCATCGCATAGATGGACGAGAGTTTATCTGGGCAGTACTTCAGCATGTGAGCACGGTTGATTTGAAGTCGCTGGTAAAAAGAGACGATGGACTGGAGCTGTAGACCGAATTTCGAGCGTGGGCGGTAAAGGCAGGAGACCAGAGCTCTTTTGTAGATATTGACCCATTTTTTGAGGAAGCGGGTCGCAATTTTCTCAAGGGTTTTGGCGAAAGTTAAGCAGAGGTCATACATGAGAAATGGCCAGGCAAGTGACTGGACAGCATAGTGCTGGTAGAGCCAAAGTTTCATAAAGCCATTGATCGAGCAGCTATCGATGGCTTGCATAGAAAGAATGAACTTCTTTTGGATTTCTGCTCGTTGTTCGTTTTCGCTGAGCTCATGGTAGACAATTCATCCGAGGTCTTTGAAAGGCTTGTCAGCGATGAAGTTAATTGGTTTGCCAGTAATAGTCAGGGCGGGGTCGAAAGGTGGGAACGAAATCGGCATTAATCGTTTGAGACCCTTATGTTCGTCGGCTTTAGTCCAATATTTGAAAGCAAGGCTTTTGCATTTGGGCGGTTTCGCGGCCATTGTTCTGGTCCATGACAGAAATTTGTCTATCATGTTGATGGACGATTGACAGTGTTTCGTGGATCGGCTGTGTAGTTTGAGATCGTCAGCATAGGCAGCTTCGTGCACGATTACTTCATCCGTTGAGGTCTTATGTTTGAAGTGGTAACCGTTGTTTTTGGTCAACGATGATAGGAGGTCAAGTAGTAGATTGAAAACTATATTGAAAAGGAGAGGAGAGATGCAGCATCCTTGAAAGACGCCCACAGCAAAAACGAAGGGTTCTGATGACCATTCTTTCCCTTCGATTATGGCTACTAAGAGTTCGTAATATAAGAAGATTATGCGTGCAAACATAGGGGGCACGTGGTACCACCAGAGAGCGAACTGGATCAAGTTGTGATTTACGCTTCCAAAAGCGTTTTGTAGGTCAATCCATGCTATGACCAGTTGACGATAGTGATCTTTTGCATTTCTGATGGTAGCCTTTGTGGTAGCAATGTGTTCGGGGCATCCTGCAACGTTACGGAGGAAACCCTTTTGTTTTGCTCCCGAGCAGTTTGTCAGAGCAATCGGACGATAGTTTGAGGCCTGAAGTGGATCGCCGTCCTTATGAAGGAGGGAGATAGCAGCGTGGGCCCAGCTGTTAGCTACATCAGTTGTCCAACACTTGACAATGAGTTTGTGTAAGAAGGTAAAGCGGTGGGAAGTCTCTTGTAAACAAGGTAGCTAATACCATCTCTGCCAGGGGCTGCACCATTACGCTTAGCGAGCACAGATCTTTTGGTTTCCAAGAAGGACGGTGGCTTGAGGTCAAAGGGGACAGTTGGTAGAGGTGGGCGAACCATTTCAGGTAAGGGCACGTAGGTTTGTTCACGATTAGCGTCTTTGTATAGGTTGGGAAAGTAGGAATCACAGTCTTCTTTGGATAGGGAGGAAGTGGTTTGGGTTGAGGGGGATGAAACAGATTTTTGGCAAACTTATGAGGGTCGTTCGGAAGCGTGTATTTGCTTGTCGTTGAGCGGAGCTTAAAGTTGCTTCCTTGAGACGACGGCGGAGGCGGTTACCGGTCTTCAATAATACTCGCCAAGTTTTTTGCAGGCTTTTTGCAACAGCAGCTGGAATTGAACCTGCCGTTTTGAGATCTCGCAGATGTCTCTTTTGGACCAGTTTTTGTTGTCGGTTTTGCGTGAGTTCTGTTTGGAGCCGGATTACGTGGCGGTTTTTTCGCTCATGAGTTTGTTCTTCTGTTTTTGTTTGAGGTACCCGTTGTGATATGAAGTCGCAGAGATATCTTTCAAATTTCGCTACTGCTTCGTCACACGACAGGCGTTTGATGAGAGAGGAGGGGAGGATGAGAGGGAGTGCGGATTGGAGTTCTTCTTCAATGCCTTTCCATTCGCTTGGTGTTGATGGCAATACCAGGCGTTTTCTTCTCTCGGTTGGTTCTTTCGGGGCACTTCTTGTCCCATGGACGAAATGGAGTATGTCTCGGCGTCAACACAGTGGGTGGAATCCAGGTTGATAATGCCGGGTTGCGACTTGTAGTCCGGATGGACGTGTGCTTTTGGACTCTTCTTTTCGAGGAGGCCCGAAAGATCTTCGTAAGGG
Organism: Paulinella micropora; assembly: GCA_019918135.1. NCBI lineage: Eukaryota > Cercozoa > Imbricatea > Euglyphida > Paulinellidae > Paulinella > Paulinella micropora. The sequence goes on along the minus strand of WBZZ01004705.1, from coordinate 58,536 downwards.
TGAAAATGAGCAAAATCTTCTCCAGGGGGTTCAGGCGGTGCAGAGCACGCACTGGGAGGGTGACGGCGGCCACTCCGGAGGGAATAGCGGTGCGTCGGTAGGTTTTCGCATGTAGTTTTTGTAAATTACGGCTTAACTTAGGGGAAGCAAGCCTCTTTGTTTAAGCCAGGGTTGTCAGCCCAAGAAGAAAAAGGAGAAAGGTTTGGTTGCCGCGCTTTATCGCCGCGACGGGGTCACATATGGATGAGATGTCGCAAAGGAATGTAGTCCTTGCAAAGGAACGCAGTTTCACATCAAACAGTAATTTGTGTACTGTGCATGTGTCCGGTGGGAATCACGGGTAGACTGTGTTCTGGAAAAAAGAAGAGGAGGAAGGACGTTGAAGAAAAAGGCAATCTAGGAATGGAGAGTGGGGAGGATAAGGAAGAAGAGAAAGAAAAGGAAGCCGTTAGTCCAAGTGTTTTGAGCACCGTAAGCTTGCGCAAGCCACAATGATGACATTGTATGAGGCCTAAACCCCCGAAGGGACCTAGCCCGGGCTATGCAACACTGGACGGCTATAACGGAATGCAGTCACCGATAGGGACTAGAGGAAGATTAGTCCAATTTTTGACTGCACAGGAGCGATAGATCGCAAAAGAGCAACGAGCTACGCAGGACGATAGCTTGAAGGAAAGGGATTTGGATTGGGGATGTGAAAAACCCAAGGCGCGGAAACATCGATGAACAGAGAACGATACCATGCCGCGAGCCCCGCATTCGATTGGTCGAAGGTGGCAGGTCCATCCGTTGTCCTCGATTTGAGATTTGAGCCCATTATATCGGTTAGTCTTGTAGGCTCGTGCGTCAAGGATGTTTTCCTCGACCGGGCACGTGAGCTCGATCAGTATACATATCTTGGTAGACAATGACCAGACAACAATATCGGGGCGGACGTCAGTGACACAGATGTGGACAGGAAAGGCTTGCTCAGAACCGGTGTACTGGGTTTGGAGCTGCCAATCGTTTGCGGTGTCAAGCAGGCATGGACGATGAAATGACTGCCCTTTAGACTTCTGCTCGCCCTCTTTCATAAACATAGACTTTGATTCATTTTCGTCTATACGGGAGCGTTTGTTATGGCTCTCGATGTGTTTTTGAAGGGGAGCTTCAATAGTGCAGAGCACAGAGTCGTGACGCCAGGTATAACGGCCTTGTTTGAGGGCAACATGGCAACCGGAGAGGATGTGACATAGATGTGCTTGACCAGAACAGAGAGCACACTTGTTGTTGGGAATGATTCCCCACAGACGTCTAAGGTCGGGGGTAATAACCGAGTTTGTGCTTGCATTGATGACCCAAGAGATTAAGCGGGGATTACGGGTTCCGATGAGGCGAGCCCAGGAGAGGTCAAAGGGGCATGCGTCTTCAAAACGAAGAAAGCACCCTTGCATGGCTTTGTCCATGTCATGCACTGTGGTTGCCTCAAGCATTGTCTCAGCAGCTAATTCTAAAATCCTGTCTTTGCGGTCTGTGATGGAATGTTCTTTTGGGTAGCGACCATGGCCAAGTCCGAGATGATCGGATTGGCCTCGATGTTTGAATTCAAAATCAACTTGTGCCTCAAGCTTTTCGAGCACAGGCTCTGGTTTCCAGATAGTTCGAAACGTTTCGTGTTTCGGCAGGTTCATCGCATAGATGGACGAGAGTTTATCTGGGCAGTACTTCAGCATGTGAGCACGGTTGATTTGAAGTCGCTGGTAAAAAGAGACGATGGACTGGAGCTGTAGACCGAATTTCGAGCGTGGGCGGTAAAGGCAGGAGACCAGAGCTCTTTTGTAGATATTGACCCATTTTTTGAGGAAGCGGGTCGCAATTTTCTCAAGGGTTTTGGCGAAAGTTAAGCAGAGGTCATACATGAGAAATGGCCAGGCAAGTGACTGGACAGCATAGTGCTGGTAGAGCCAAAGTTTCATAAAGCCATTGATCGAGAGCTATCGATGGCTTGCATAGAAAGAATGAACTTCTTTTGGATTTCTGCTCGTTGTTCGTTTTCGCTGAGCTCATGGTAGACAATTCATCCGAGGTCTTTGAAAGGCTTGTCAGCGATGAAGTTAATTGGTTTGCCAGTAATAGTCAGGGCGGGGTCGAAAGGTGGGAACGAAATCGGCATTAATCGTTTGAGACCCTTATGTTCGTCGGCTTTAGTCCAATATTTGAAAGCAAGGCTTTTGCATTTGGGCGGTTTCGCGGCCATTGTTCTGGTCCATGACAGAAATTTGTCTATCATGTTGATGGACGATTGACAGTGTTTCGTGGATCGGCTGTGTAGTTTGAGATCGTCAGCATAGGCAGCTTCGTGCACGAATACTTCATCCGTTGAGGTCTTATGTTTGAAGTGGTAACCGTTGTTTTTGGTCAACGATGATAGGAGGTCAAGTAGTAGATTGAAAACTATATTGAAAAGGAGAGGAGAGATGCAGCATCCTTGAAAGACGCCCACAGCAAAAACGAAGGGTTCTGATGACCATTCTTTCCCTTCGATTGTGGCTACTAAGAGTTCGTAATATAAGAAGATTATGCGTGCAAACATAGGGGGCACGTGGTACCACCAGAGAGCGAACTGGATCAAGTTGTGATTTACGCTTCCAAAAGCGTTTTGTAGGTCAATCCATGCTATGACCAGTTGACGATAGTGATCTTTTGCATTTCTGATGGTAGCCTTTGTGGTAGCAATGTGTTCGGGGCATCCTGCAACGTTACGGAGGAAACCCTTTTGTTTTGCTCCCGAGCAGTTTGTCAGAGCAATCGGACGATAGTTTGAGGCCTGAAGTGGATCGCCGTCCTTATGAAGGAGGGAGATAGCAGCGTGGGCCCAGCTGTTAGCTACATCAGTTGTCCAACACTTGACAATGAGTTTGTGTAAGAAAGGTAAAGCGGTGGGAAGTCTCTTGTAAACAAGGTAGCTAATACCATCTCTGCCAGGGGCTGCACCATTACGCTTAGCGAGCACAGATCTTTTGGTTTCCAAGAAGGACGGTGGCTTGAGGTCAAAGGGGACAGTTGGTAGAGGTGGGCGAACCATTTCAGGTAAGGGCACGTAGGTTTGTTCACGATTAGCGTCTTTGTATAGGTTGGGAAAGTAGGAATCACAGTCTTCTTTGGATAGGGAGGAAGTGGTTTGGGTTGAGGGGGGATGAAACAGATTTTTGGCAAACTTATGAGGGTCGTTCGGAAGCGTGTATTTGCTTGTCGTTGAGCGGAGCTTGAAGTTGCTTCCTTGAGACGACGGCGGAGGCGGTTACCGGTCTTCAATAATACTCGCCAAGTTTTTTGCAGGCTTTTTGCAACAGCAGCTGGAATTGAACCTGCCTTTTTGAGATCTCGCAGATGTCTCTTTTGGACCAGTTTTTGTTGTCGGTTTTGCGTGAGTTCTGTTTGGAGCCGGATTACGTGGCGGTTTTTTCGCTCATGAGTTTGTTCTTCTGTTTTTGTTTGAGGTACCCGTTGTGATATGAAGTCGTAGAGATATCTTTCAAATTTCGCTACTGCTTCGT
>WBZZ01004705.1:42500-45000 GCA_019918135.1 Paulinella micropora | reverse complement strand
TGGAACGAGCCCTGGCCCCGCCTGGTACTAGGAAGCTTTGGTATTGCCTGTATCAGTCCCTTCCGTGCAAACATCACGGCTTAGCTGGGCATCGGGTTAATACTTTACCCACAGACTTCCTGGTTGACGAAATCAGAAGCTCCTTTTTTCTGACATTAGTCGATATTTCATCTATCTATATCGATCTCTATCTTAAGCACAGCGCTTGGGTGGACTGGCATGTCTCTTCGCACACAGCTTTCTAGAGTAATCTATCTATTTTGTATTGATCGATATATTATAAGGGATGAATTCGGTAAGTTTCCGGGAAATCACCGTAAGTATCGCGAAAGTTTGGCCAACATATGATATGAGAGGGAAATACAGTAACATAGGATGAAAATTCACAGGGGGGGTGTGAAATAATTTAGACTAGACTGGAATAAATAGTGTTTTTTCACACCTCACTATTGCGAACGGCGGTGCCACCTGGCACTTTGTAAGCGTTCCCCCAAAGTGGACCGGCCTGGTGTATAGGTGGTGGGTTTTTTTTAAGTGTTGGCTACTCAGTTGAGAGGAGGGGGGTGTGAAATAATTTAGACTTGGCTCCAAAAAAAGTGCAGTATTTCACACACCCCCACTGTGAATTTTCATCCTATGTTACTGTATGATATGAGAGGGGTGAATCACCGCAAGTACCAAGAAATATTTGCCAAAATATGGGGGAAGATGAGGAAACTTTCCGGGAAGTCACCGCAAACCTCGCAAAAGCCTCGCCGCCTTGGCCTGCCGTCTGTCTTGTTGATTTCTCCAGTATAGATATGTCTGTTTTGGTAGGTTGACACAGATGTGGGCTACGCAATGCCTGCTGGAGCTGAATGCAGAACCATGTGTGCTTATACAGATGCAAAGAAAAAATATAGAGGATTGATGGCTGCCTAGTTGTGGGTGTAAGGAGTACTTCCTTGATGGTTGCAGCTGGAAGCCTCTTCAAAGTACTGACAAGTCAACAGTCTATGAAAAAGATAGCAAGGCGATGGTAGCCTTTAGAGGAACCGCAGATAAAAGAGACTTACTGACTGATGTTGCACTTGTGACGGGAGTGCTGAAGAAAAACTCCTAGATATAAACATGATTTTCATATCTGGGTTGGCAGGCTGACACAGATGGGTGCTACACAATGCTTGCTGGGACTGTTCCCCGATGGCAACCCACCCAGTGGGTCAAATAGATAGATAGATAGATAGATAGATAGATAGATAGATAGATAGATAGATAGATAGACAGATAGATACATAGATAGATACATAGATAGGTAGATAGGAAGATAAGTCGGTAGGTAGTAGATAGATAGATAGATAGATAGATAGATAGATAGATAGATAGATAGGTAGGTAGACAGACAGACAGACAGATAGATAGATAGATAGATAGATAGATAGATAGATAGATAGATAGATAGATAGATATTCCATGCAAGCATGGCTATCTATCTATCTTCTATCTATCTATCTATCTATCTATCTATCTAACTACCTATCTACCTATCTATCTATCTATCTATCTATCTATCTATCTATCTATCTATCTATCTATCTATGTCTTCGGATATGCAGAGCTGATAGACCAAACATATCTATCTATCTATCTATCTATCTATCTATCTATCTATCTCTCTCTCTCTCTATATATATATATATACATATATATATATATACATATATATATATACCTATCTATCTATCTATCTATCTACTATCTATCTATCTATCTATTCATCTATCTATCTATCTACCTACCTACCTATCTACCTATCTACCTACCTACCTATCTACCTATCTACCTATCTGCCTATCTTCCTATCTACCTATCTACCTCTTCGTCATGTATCTATCTATCTCTCTATCTATCTATCTATCTATCTATCTACCTACCTACCTATCTTTCTATCTTTCTATCTATCTTTCTTTCTTTCTTCCTTTCTATCTATCTATCTATCTATCTTTCTATCTTTCTATCTTATCTATCTTATCTATCTTATCTATCTTATCTATCTGTAGGGAGGCACCTCTTCCCTGCTTCTTCACGCTGAAGCACCCAGGCATCCAGGCAAGACCAGACATACATACATACATACATACATGGCTAGTACTAGAAGCGTATAAACTTACATACATACATACATTCATACATACATACATGCATGCATGCATACAGTATTACAAGCGTACTTACTTACTTACTTACTTACTTACTTACTTACTTAGACAAGAGTATCCCTCCGCCCCTACTTTATATGAGAATAGTATATATGCATGGAGCCTTTGCAAGCGGTATCAAGCATTATTGTATACACATTGACCTGGTCGCAGTGATGTGAACAATCGTGCAGAGCATCAACCGGGACCAACCTGTTAACCTTGTCTTTCCTTGTACTATGTTTGATGTGGTTGCTAGTACTACGAACAGGAAAAGTTCCCTGTACTTAGCCACAATGAGAAATGACTTCAAACGTTTCGTG
>WBZZ01004705.1:0-37500 GCA_019918135.1 Paulinella micropora | reverse complement strand
CAGAAGGTGTCATGAATTTTCGGTAAAACCTCAAATTCTCGCCACCTTCTAGGTTGTTGTAGCAATTCCAAGAAAACTGCAAAATAAATACAAAGAAACAAAAACGCAAAATATACTTCTACAGCACACTACAAGAAAACATATTTTATCATCGAATTACCTTTTTGAAGTCTCCTCCAGTCTCCTCCACCTACCACACACAAGTGTGTGAGTAAGTCTCTTTGAATGAAAGTGGGCTTTTCTGAAAGCCACTTCAATTTTTGGACAAAATTTTTTGACGCACTAGATTATACTCCTATGCGGTAAAGTAGTTAGTGGTCATGACCACTCTTTTACAAGTCTAAATTATTTCTTACATTTGCCAACAAATCATTTTGACTTTCAACCCTCATTACATTGCTTTCATTTTGTTTGTCGTAAGCAATGTATTTGATGAGGGATTTATTGAATGTAAGCCCCTCTATATCAATTCCGTCAAAAATTTTATTCTGAACCTCAAATCCAAATTCTTTTCTATTTTCTTTCCTCCAACTATAAAATAATTTCAGTTCTTTTTCTTTTTTTACCTGCTTAAGTCTTCTCTTTTGTCGTGCCAATCTGTCAATTTCAATGTTGTTGCTCTCTTTGTCAAGTCTTTTTAGCATAATATCAATGGCGGACAACTTTACCAAGTCTGGTTGTTTTTTTTCAATTAACAAATCAATTTCCCTGTCAATTTTATTTACTCTTTCTTGGCTTGTTATTTTGTCTTTCTTCAGTTGGTCTCTCCCTCGTCTATTTGTCTCATAAATCTCTATCCAATCCTCCTTCGTCCTGTCTCCTTTCGTGATAAGACTTTCGCTCATTATCAAATTCTGTACCACTGCACCAACGCACTAGTGCGCTGGAGTCGTGGCGTCGGCAACAAAAAAATAAGTTTGAAAATTCCAAAATTTCATTATCTATTACCAATTTGTCCTGCCCGCCTTATTTTTTCCACTTTTTCCCGTCTGGATTTTTCTCCAGAAAATTCCTCGTTTGCTGACACACAAAAATTGCCTTTTTATCGCAATTGAGCAAAATGTTTTTCATCGTGTTTTTGTCTGTTTCTTTTTGTCATTCTTTGTCTTCTCACAAAGACCAAAGTGCGAAAAAGAAAAGTCCAAACCCTTGTCTGTTATGTAGGTATGGCTGACAACGAACCGCGGGAGGAGCCTGAGGAGCCTGAGGAGCCTGAGGAAACCGAAGGCAAGGTTCCCGATCAGAAGCAACCCGAAGACCTTGAAGTAAAGGTAGATTTGTTGTTTGCTTTCTCGCGTAAATGAAGGTGGCGTAGGTGCTGGCAGAAGCAGTCGGTGCGATGCGAGTAGGGCTTATTACTTCAGAAAATATTCCAAAAGAATTAGGCAGGAGGAAGGTTGTCGTAGCCCGTGAACCCAATCATGATCGCAATCAACCAGTCGAGGGTAAACAGGATTACTGGTTCGAAATTGATAAGGAAAATGGTGTGGCACGCATCTACGAACAACCGAACGAGAGGCTTCAAACCACTAAGTTGAATGCTTACAAATCCTCAATGAGAAAAGATCAGTTACCCGATCATTTTGTCGTTCATTTTACTGACGGAAGTTTCAGACTCTTTAGACTGTGGGACAATATCGGGTCAGTTGCACATTATTACGGCCTCACTGTCAAGACTGCTTATAGGGTTGTGCTCTAATTAAAAGTTATTAATTTCTGAGCCTTTCATCGCGTTCCAAACTTTTATCATTTTCAAATGCAATGAAAGGTTTAGAAAATATTCCAATCAAATGTCTAGTATTACTTTCGTCTTTCTTTCTCTTTTGCTTGTTCTGATGTTTTCTAGTTTAATTTCTTCTCTGTTTAGTCGTTCTTTTGTCTTCTTTTCCTTTATAATTTCTTTTGTATGTTGTTTTATGTCCTTCTCTTCGTCAATAAGCTTTGTAAAATTTGTTTTTAATAAATCTCTTGGAATTACGAGTTCATCGTTATTTAAAATAATTTTAAATCCGGAGCGACCTTTGACTTTATAAATAATTTTGCTGAAAGTCTTTCCACCTTGACTGAAAACATTCCTTTTGTTTTCCTTACGAACGCTATCTCCGATATTGAATTCATTAATAAGGTTATCACGAGTTATAGTCTGTTTATTTTTATTTCTTCTAGCAAAGACGTCCACCTGTCTGGCCTGAATTCCCCGATGTAATTTGGGGTTATAAGCATTAACCAAGTCTTGAATATAACTTACCCAGTCAAAATTTCTATTAGTTTCAAATAATAAATCCAACCACCTTCTAATACTCCTTATAACTCTATCTACCACGGCGAGCGCTCTGTGGTCCCCTACTTCAACCACATCGTGCTTAATACCATTTTGAATAAAATAATCACGAGTAGCACCTTTATATTCTCCTCCGCTGTCGGTTGTAATTGATTTAGGTTTATAAGGTATAGATTTCAAAGCATAATAGACCTCTTGTGCGGTTTTATTTTTTAATGGTTTTATTATTAAAAATCGGGAATGACAATCAGTCCAAACTAACATCCAAGCATAGCCTTTGTTTCCTTTCTTATCTTTTATCTTACTCATGTCTGCCAAGTCTAAGAAACTTGGTCTAGTGGTTTGTCAACCCATATAGTGTTCCATATTTTCGGGTTCTTTTTTTGATGATGTATTTCAAGTGCTTCCTCTTCTTTTGTTCTTTGAATTTCTTCTCCAGTTGGTGTGTCTTCTAGTTGGGCATCCGCATTCTGAGTATTAATAATTATATGTTTATTATCAAGTTGATTTTCCTCACTCATATCATTAGAATTTGAGGAAGCACTTACTTAAGTCGCTTGAAGTTTCGCTCCGTGTTGGTTTCTCTGTATTATATACATTGACCAAAACTTTATTATTTGATTTTTTACTTTTCCCCTTCTTGGGTTTTGGCTCTTCTTCTTCACTTTCACTCTCACTGCTTTCGCTCTCCTCTAGTTCAACCACAGGTTTCTTACTCTTCTTCTTTTCCCTCTTACTCTCAGCCTTCGCTCTCTTGATTTTCATCTTTGCCATCTTTTCCGCGATCAAGTCAGTAAAATCAACCTCATCTTCACTATCACTGCTTTGCTCTGGTGTTCCATCTTGTTCCTTTTCGTTAATAATATCTGTTGCTAAATTCTTATTTTCTATCTCTGCTATTTTTCGTTCCATATCTTCGTCTTCGCTTTTAACCGCATTTCGGTATTGTTCCAAAACCTTTTTGGCATGTTCCATTTTTCGTTGTTTCGCTTTCGCTTTTATTCCTTCCACAGCACTTCCCCAGTTCTTACGACTTGCTTCGGGAGACTGCATTTATACTAAGATTATTATATTTTAGTATTTTTAAAATAATTAATTAATTAATATAATGAGTCAATATAAATCCTTACTCGGCTTGTCAGAAATAGCGACAGACAGCCTATCAATAGCAAACTTAGACTTAACCAACACAAACATAGTGGGTCTGAATACAGACAGAGTGCCAGAAGATTCTGACCCAATCAATCTTTATTATACTGACGACCGATTTGACACACGTCTCGCTTTAAATCAACAACAGACCTAAAAGAAGGGCTTAATTATTATTGGACTGATAACCGCTTTGACACACGTCTCGCTTTAAAATCAACGACTGACCTTAAAGAAGGACTTAGTTATTATTGGACTGATAACCGCTTTGACACACGGCTCGCTTTAAAATCAACAACAGACATTAAAGAAGGAAAAAATTTATACTACACAGAGCAACGAGTAAGGGATAATGACGAAGTCAAAGCCTCAACTCAACACAGAAGCAATACTTCCAATCCGCACCAAACCAGTTTATATAATTTGATAGACACAAACATATTCGCACAAGCGAGCGGTCAATACTTAACTTACAACGATGTAGAAGGCAAATGGAAGAATACAGCCCTTGGTTCAATTGATACACTTTCAGATGTGGTTATAACCGCACCAATAGCAATGAATAGTTATCTAACATATAATTCAATAAACTGAGTAAATAAAACATTTCCGATAAATGTTGATGAAACAGGCAATATTAGTATGGGAAGGAAGAATATAACAGGAGTTAATTTACTAAATACCAAAGATGTTGATGAATGGATATTTGATCATAATGAGAATAATGATAAAGTGTCAGCAGCTGGAAGTATAGACTCACATAGCAATGTGACAATATCAGGCTTCCCAGCAGATAATCAACTGATTATGTATACCACAGGACAATGGAGAAACACAACACCACCCTTTCTTAGATTAGACGGCACAGCCAGACGGGAGGACTAAATCTGGGAGGTTTTGCTATTTCAGGGGATTCTACGTATAATGGAATTAATCTCGCTAATCTCGCAGTTGATGGTTTGGTGGTCAAACTAACAGGATACCAAACCATAGGAGGAATAAAAACATTTAGCAGTATAATAAATGCTAGTGCGGGTATTGATATGAAAAGCCAAAGCATAACAAATGTTAATCTTGTTGATAGTGTGGATGTTTCTGTCCTTGATACTTCGGTGGTTAAACTAACAGGAGACCAAACCATAGCAGGAATTAAAAAATTTACATTAACTTTAGAAGTAAGTGGTTCGTCCAATCCTACTACTTTTGATGGTATTGGCATAGCCTTTGATACAAAAATAGGAATGATTGCAGCACAAAAAACAGCAACAGCGACTTGGTATCCGATACAAATAACTGGTTCGTATGTAGAGTTATATTCAGGCAATACTTTAATTATAACCGCAACTGGAACAACATTAAGTTTGAATAACAACAAAATAACAAACTTAGCCACACCATCAGCAACAACGGACGGAGCAAACAAAAGTTATGTGGATACATTAGACGGGCAAAATGTGAAACTAACTGGAAACCAAACCATAGCAGGAATTAAGACATATAGCAGTGGTGTTGAAATAACTGGAAATTCAATCAATTCAACAACAAAAGGCACATTCATCGTTTTCAATTCTACCAGTAATATCGGGTCAATTGCTAGTTTGGATATGAAAACTGCAACATATTACAACTTTGAAATTTCTGCGAAAAAAATAAGTTTTATTATTGACGGGACGATTGTTTCGTGGTTTAATTCTACTGGCTTAGATTGTAATAGTAGTCGGATTGTTAATATAGGAGCACCACAAAATGCGAATGAAGCGGTAAATAGACAATATCTGGATGACAATTGTGTGAAACTAACAACAGACCAAACCATAACAGGAAGTAAAACATTTAATGGGGCGAGCACTACGATAAAATATCTAACTTTAACGAACAATGCCGATTTTAATAATCAAACTATCACTAATGGTGGAAATATAACATATAATGGGGCGAGGATATTAAACCAAAATGGAGGAGATATATTCTTTTCACAGACATCAGGAGATTATCAATATTTCTTATTTACTCTAAATACCGCTACAAGTGGAACCGCGAACCAACGAGGTTATGTGTTTACGAATGTAGCATTTGATGCAAAAGGGGCTGGACTTTATATTTCAAACTTTTGGATAATAAAAGTGCTTCGTCTGACATTGTCCGTTTTAACAATGCTGGCGGTATGCGGTCTTATGGAGCCTTAGATATGAACTCAAACAACATAACAAATGGCAGAACAATAACGGGAACGACAATTACTTCAACCCGCAGGAATAACTACAACTACATTAACGGCGAGCGGATTATTAACAGCAGATGGCGGTTGCAAGTTATCTATTCAAAATAAAGTAGATGGAGGAAATGGGCAAGGTATATTTCTGTGGGATACAGACAATTCAGGATGGGGTATTTATATGGCTCGACCAGGGGCAGGTAAAAATCTATCTGGAGGGTCTGCGGTGGCAGGCAACGATATTTCAGGCTTTGCTGTAAGATTTAGGTCTGGTTTTGCTTCGACTGATGGTTTTGTGTGGGAAAATTCTAATGAGCAATTGTTAATGTCATTGAATGGGCGCAAACGGGACTTTATGGACGAAAGGATTAATAACGGCTAGTGCGGGTATATCAACAACCACGTTGGCAACGAGCGACAAAATAACAACAGCAACAGGTAAGCCGATAATCATAGGCAACTCAACAAAAGGAATAGGAGCAACGGGTGGATTAGAATTGTATGGAACGGCGGGTAATATGGGAGGGGCACACTTACAGGCAATAACGACAGCGGATGCTTATCCAACATTCCAATTATTGAACTGGTCGCATGATAACATCAATTTATATTTTGATTGTTATTTTGATGGCACGAACATATTATCTTCAAACACATCATCAAATTTCCAAATAGCGAAATACTCAAACAAACTCAGTTTTAATTACAAAAATGAAGGAACACTTGGTCAAGCGATAACAATGACTGAGGCGATGAACATTAATACGTCGGGAGATTTAAGCATCACAACAGCATCCAGCGGATTTTTAACATTAAGAAAAAGACCATCAAATACGACCAACCCACAAATATTTATGAAAGCAGGAGATTCTTCAGGTTATGCGGTGGTAATGAATACAGGTGGATTATTACATGCTTGGTCGACTTCATTATCAAATGGTGAAAACAATACAGGATATGTTTATTTGACTGCGGGAGCAAATACATGGTCTTCTGGTTCAGACAGGAGATTAAAATCAGATATTAAAACACTAGACTGTGAGGGATGTTGTGAGAAATTAATGAAAATTAATTGTTGCTCATATTATTGGAAATCAGACGAGAAAAAAGAAAAAAAGAGCCACGGATTTATCGCCGACGAGGTTAAAAAAATATTTCCAGAATTTGTATGTGAAAGTGGAATGAAGGCAGACGACGGAAAAAGCATCCTTGAAGGAGTATCATATATGGAATTTATACCAATACTGGTTAGTGCTTTTCAACACATGGCGGAAAGGGTAGTTAATTTAGAAAAAGAAAATAAAAATCTTATGAATATACTACAAGACCAAGCAAATCAATTGGCAGAAATCAGAGTGGCCGTTCTTGATAATGTCAAACAATAATACAACTAGATTTCACAGACCACCACCTATTATGGATATGGATGGCGAACTAACTCCCGAATTAAAGTCTCGTGTTCTTGAAGTAGAACTAAAGACTGAGGAAAAAAAATAGAGCACGAATCGGAAGATAACTGGAATTGTTTTTGTATAAAAAACAGACCGACAGACAGCCGACTTATTAAATACTTATTTCAAATGGGTATCATTATTGCCATTATAACCCTTTGTATCGTGAGGCTATCTGAAAAGAACTTGTCATGCGAGGTTGCTAACACTTATGTTGGTATTTTAACATTGCTTATCGGCATTTGCCTTCCATCGCCTTCTTCAAGTAAGAAATGATATTTTACTCATGCACTTCGTGCTTTCGTAAAACATCGTCCACCATTAAAGTATAAAAACGATATTTGTGAGGGACTTCGTCCGTCACAACGTCCCTTCGGGACTTGTGAGAATAAGCGAGAGTGCGTAGCACGACCATCTCGTAGAGTGATTACGCCCTTCGGGCAGTAAAGCGCAATTCTCAAATATCAAAGAAATGAACATTCATAGGTATGTGTCATATACCATCTATTGTCACCCGCACAGATTAAAGGCAAAGCCTCATCAAAACTACGACACATATTATTTCCGTTATTTATGAAAACACACTTAAACCCTGTATCTACCCCTTGCTTTATACAATAAGCACAACTCTCATTTTTTTTCTCACTGACCCGTGAGTAAAAATCGCAGGCAGTCCGACCTAACACAGACCAAACAAATATTAATAAAATTTTTATCATCTTATATCTATATTTATGTATAAAAAATCGCGAGCGATTTTGCTATATAACACAAACGAGTTTGTTTATATATTTTAGCCACAAAGCACGAAGTGGCGAAGCAAGCGTAGTCAGAATGACGGAGCACAAATACCAAAAGATTATTTTTCTGAGCAATGATTTTGCTGGAGGAAGCAAAACATTTAATAAAAATATTCAAATGTCATTCACACCAACCAAAATGAATGTTAAGTTTATCCACTATATGAACGACCAGACGGAAACCAAAACCAGAATTCTTTATATGGACAGAATTGGAATTATTGGAACATTTGCGGACAGCACCACAGCAAACATTTCAAATCTCGGTTATAATTTGGGTGTTGTCGGATGGACTGACGGACAATATACATTTAAAGTCCTTGAAACCGACAGCGGAAATATTGACACAGGAAATTTAGCAGGCCGAATTGTCATATGCTTAGAATTCTTAGGATAATAATATACGATGCTTAAGATTAATAATGTCAAGGTGAAGCCTGTAAAACAAGAGGGGGATGGAAATAAAAAAGCAAAAGGTTATAAATTATTTAATGAGCCGTATGCCAATATATTTCTACTCTCCCGTAAGAAGAGCGGGAAAACGACAGCACTCTTTGAAATACTGAAACGGACCACAGACAGAAAAACCCGTACTGTCATTATTGCTTCAACGATACACAAGGACTACATTTATAAAGCAATGGTAAAGCACTTTAAGAACAGAGGCAACCCGATGGCAATATATACCTTTCTTAAAGCAGATGGTGTTAATGTCATTGATTATGAGTTAGACAAACTGAACAGACATGACGAGCAACACGAAGGAGAAGTAAAACAAGACAAAGAAGAAATAGAGAAACCACAATTTTTATACTTTGGAAAAGAAGAAAAAAAGAAACAGAGCGCCGCGGAGGAGAGACCAAGTAAGTATATTTCTCCAGAGGTTGTTTTTGTTTTGGACGATTTAGGGAGTGGATTAAGAGACAAGTCCGTAAGTGATTTGTTAAAAAAGAACAGACACTAGAAATCAAAGGTGATTATGTCAAGCCAGTATCTGAACGACCTACGGCCAGAAGCAATTAAGCAGTTAGATTATTTGTTAATCTTTCCGGGCCAATCTCAGGATAAAATGGAACTCGTGTATAAACACTTAGACTTATCTTTTGACTTTGATTACTTTCTTCAAAAGTATCACGAAGCAACAAGGAGAGATTTAATTTTCTTTATGTCTCAAGTGTTGATGATCAATTACGGAAGAATTTCTCATTAAAATTTTTATAATATTTTTATATAATTATTTTTTTTACTTATTATAATGGTAGTGAAGACAACTCGTGTTGAAGTCATTCCAACAATCGGCAAACGAACAATTAACTCAAGCACAATGGCTGGAGGCAAAAAGAAGACTGGTCGCAAGAAGAAGCAAGGAGGCAAGGGACAGGCTGGCGGTAAAATCAACTGGCAAAAAGTTGGGAAAACGGCCTTTGCCGTTGATAAATTTCTTCGCAATAATAAGTTAATCTCTAGGACTGCGGGAGCATTAAGTAGCGTCGGGGTACCTTACGCTGGTAGTGTTAGTGCTGTAGCATCAAAACTAGGATATGGTAGGCAGAGCGGACGAGGGGCTTTGAAGTTTTAATGATATTTTGTTTGAAATTATGAGGAAATATTTTTTTGTTTGTTTATATACAATGGTCGTCAAGAAAGCGAAGAAACAGAAATTAAGACCCCCGCGTGTTTATAGGAATAAAAGCGGGAAGCCGTATATTATCCAGAAGGGTAAAAAATATTATCTTAATTTCGGTAAAAAGACAAATGATATGAGCACACTTCAAATTGTTAAATTTTTTATGAAATACTTAAGCAGACCAAAATCAAAGCGAGCACCTAAGCAAAAAGAAGACTTGCGAAAAGTCCAGAGTTTGTCTGAGATTGAACAAAATACGAGAACAGCCATTAATGACCACTTAGACAAACTCAGAAAGGAGAAATACGAAAAGATTGGTGAGCTAGACCAAAAAGAGAAAAAAGCACGAGTTGATGCTGAAGAAGAAAAGAAGAGGCAAGAAAGAAAAGACATAGCAGATGCTAAGGAAAGGCAGGATGAGTTAGCAAGGATACACCGCAATGAACTATCCGATATCAAGGAACGACAAGAACAAAAAGCCAGAGAACTAAGAAGGGAGCAAAAACTCATAGATGATGTAAAATATGAAGAAGACAGAAAAAATAGGATATAAGCATTACCACCAGTTCAATATCAATACATTATGCCACCACAGCAGGGACAACTACAAGAACAACAGGCACAGCCAGAGGTAAAAGTTAAGCCAAATAAAGAATTTGAAGACAATAAAAAATTAATCATAAATTCTGGAGTTTTTACTCAAGCAGATATAGATAATTGGGAACCTAGTAAAATACAAAGTATAGCAGAAAGAATAAAAGATTTTAAAAAGCAACAAATAACAATAGATGATATGAAAAAAATGCTAGGAGCACAAGAAGCATTAAATAAAAATATAGGAAACCAACTAGAGGATGCTAAATACAGATTAATGTTGAAGAATGGATTGTCAAATAGTAATGTTGAGAAAAAACTTACCATTAAAATTCTTGGTGAAGCATTAAGGGATAAACTTAAAAATGAAGGCCACGATGTTAAAGGTTGGAACCAAAGGGCATCATGGATAATAGACAAAGTTGTAGAACATAAAATAGATGTTGGACAAAAGAAGGACGAAGTAAAAAAGAAACTCGCAGAATATTTGGGATTACAAACGGGAACTGGTTTAGAAGATTTGATTAATAAAGTGTTTTCCGTAAAAAACATTAAAAAGTATTTATCACGAAAAGAATGGGTTCATTCAATGAGAAAAAAAGATTATGATAATGCTCTTATAAATAAATATAGAAATGAACAGCAACCAGAGCAACCGCAACCAGAGCAACAGCAACCAGAGCAACCACAGCAACAGCAACCAGAGCAACAGCAACCAGAGCAACAGCAACCAGAGCAACCACAGCAACAGCAACCAGAGCAACAGCAACCAGAGCAACATCAATCAGAGCCACAGTCAGAGGAGCCACAGCAACCAGAGGAACAACAGGGTGAGGGTCGCGGTTTAATGACTAATGAAATAGATGATATAATGAAAAAATATGGATGGTATCTCGGAGCAATAGCCAGTGATGAAATCTATAAGTTGAAGCCCGGAAGCAGAAAGCGATACGGATTTATGATGAATTTGGACAATCACAAGCAAGCAGGGTCTCATTGGATAGCCGTATGGATAAGTCTAGATAAAGACAGGAGTGTTGAAGTGTATGACCCTTTAGCACTTTACGAGCCGACAGAAGACTTTCAACAACAAATGAAACAGCTAATAGATAAAAGCCATCCAGATAGTTATTTATTAATGAAGGTTAATCAAGTAAAACAACAATCAAACACCTCAGACACATGCGGTTGGCATAGTATGAGGTTTTTAATGGAGCGAGCAAAAGGTATTAAATTCAAATTTGCCAGTGGTTTCACAGACCTAAAAGAAGAAGAAGCGGAAAAATTAAAAGCACAGAATGGTTATGGTCATTGTGACACATACATTTGATATTTGTTTCAGACTTCGTCTTCAACAAACATCGGGGGCTACGCACTTTTAAGGATTACAATAAGCATTAATTTTTTTGAAAAAGAAAAAAACGATGGTTTAGAATAAGTGAGAGTGCGAAAGCACGAAACGCAATTCTAAACTATCTATAATATATCATGGACTATAAGGGAGGAAGAAGTTCTGGTATCTATTACATAAATAATAAAAATAGAATAACGGGAACAGACAGCGACTTTACACACGAAATCAATATGAAGGGGCTAGACAATCCCACACATTGTAAAATTCTTCATATTTATGTGCCGAAATCGTATTACTCTGTGGCTTCACCATATAATACTTTTACATTATCCGAAGACGGATATGAGGCTTTAATTACAATACCCGAGGGAAAGTACACAATGAACAACTTAAAAAATAAGTTGTCTGAGATACTGACGGCAGAAAGTCCAAATGATTATACTTATGTTGTCTCAAGCAACAATACAAACACAGAAGCGGAGGATGCCAAATTAACATTCAGTGTTTCAAATAACGGAGGTATTCAACCGCGGTTTATATTTGATGCTGATACACGTATTCATGAGGTTATGGGATTTGATAGAAATTCAACATATTTCTTTGCTAATGATTTTATTAAATCGCCAAATGTAATTATTTTAACTGGTGAAAAAACTCTGTATCTTCAATCTGATTTGGTGAATGAAGGTGATAATCATGTGCTTCAAGAAATATACACAGCCAACGAAATTCCTTTTGGTTCTGTCATTTATGACGGCTCTGGTAGTGAATACGGGAAGACATTATCTGCGAGTTCAAACAATGTATTCAGGTTTTACTTGACAGACGAAAATGACCAAGCAATAAATCTTAATGGTTTGGGAATAGTTATGACATTACTGGTTTATCGTGAAACTAATTATTTTAATTTATTAAACTCATTCTTCAATTTGTTGAAATCTAGATAATTATTTTTGATTTATAAACAAAAACTAGTTTTTGTGTTATAGAAAAAATCAATTAATTAATTGATTTTTTTAATTATTTTTTTTATAAATATATTTCGTGTATTAATCAACTTACACTACTTCAAAAACAAAACAAAAATGCCTGTCCAATACGGCGGAGAACTTACTCACAGCCAAAGCGAACTTATCCGCGGTAAGTATTCACTTAACAAACTTACTGCCCGCGAAAGTCTTGCGACAATTCCAATTACCACTGTCGGTGGAATTGAATCAACTTTTGAAATTCCTACTCGTCCTTTGAACCTCGCAAGGTCTGTGTTGCGATTTACCTACACACCAGATGCGGGTGGCGGTGCTGGAAGGTATAACCGAATTCCTATGGACTGCCTACCGATGATTAAGACGATTGAACTGCGAAGCCGAAGCGGTCAGTATCTGTGTAATCTTCAACATATTGGAAATTACACTAAGATGATTTGGAAGCCAGAGATTTCTTACGATAGATTTATGGCTTTGGATAATCACGGGGCTGGGTCTGGTTATGAGTCAATGCTTCAAAAGTGTCATGCTCAGAATGAAATTCAAACATCGCCTGCCGCAAGAGGAGCAATTGATGATGCTTATGCCTTTCAACTCGATGATGGTAAGACTAATTTCACAGCAATTGGTGATACAAAGGCGGCAGACCAATCAGCCAACATTCTTGCTCGTGTAAACGAAATGTTTTCAACCCTTGAAAATATAATTCTAAATTATGTAGCACAGCCACCTATCACAGCCCGCCGTCATAATGACGCACTTATTGCGAATGGAACTGGTGCTCCCAGTGTAGTTAATGTTGCTTATGAGGAGGCGAAGTATTTTGAAGGAGGAGGCAGTAACACCCCTACTCCCGTTATCAATGTGTCTATTCCTCTAGGCATGCTTTTTGGAACCATTTTTGAAATTGATAAGACTATCGGCTTTAATGAAATTCTTGATCTGAGGATTGTGTGGGAGGGAACACAGAAAACCGTATTTTATGGAACTGATGCCTTGAGTGTTGCAGCAGGAGCGACTGCCACCGCACAATCCGCAAATATTACCAACCTTAACTTATTTCTCGCTGTTGAAACCGACCCGAATGTTATCTTGGGTGTTCAACAAAAGATTGCTGGTGAAGGATTTTCGTTTAAGACTGAATACCCTATCTCTTGGAAAACTAATCTCGCGGCGGGAACTCAATCATTCGTTTTGAAGATGAACCGCTCGCAGGGTGAGAGAATTCGCCGAATTTACACTAGCGGGTTTAATAATACCGAAAGTTCAAACACCGCATTTGATTGCGATAACCGAGCACAGGCTAAGATTACTGATTATTATACTACTTTGGATAGTAATAGAATTCAGCAGTTTGATATCACTTGCTCTCGCGATGAAGACTATATGCTATTGAAGGAAAAGGTTAAGGGCTCTGCTATTTTGAACTCTAATGTGTATAAATATAACTGGTTCCATGTTGATTTCTGGGATCACAACCGCCCGCTTTATGACAAGAGAGAAGAAGAGGGTTATAAAGTGGCAGGTCTATCCTTGGACACAGAACGGCGGTATGAATGGAGTGCGACTGAGGCAGTCCAATTGAATTATTATACTTACGCTATTCTTCAGACGACTATTGTTGTTAAGGGAATTGAAATTATGATGAGTTAAAAAGAAACATAAAAAAGAAAATAAAATAAAAATATTTTTTTGTTTTATATACACAAGAGATGACTACTCACCAGAGAAATTTAATCGCACAAAATCCTGACGGAGATTTTGTAAATGTAAAAGTCGGGCATGATGGTTATCTTGAGACTAATGTTGAAAAAACAGCATTTGGTGAATTAGCAACATCACAATACACACCGATTATACAAGAAACATTTATGTATAATGTAAATACCTCTAAGTGGAACACAAGCACTACTAATGCTACATTAGAGCAAAAGAGTGCTATGGCATATCTAACAACACAGGCTGCTGGAGGTTCAAGATTATTCATTGAAACAAAAAAGAAAATTAAATATCGTGCTTGTATGGGTGTATGTGTCAGATTTACTGCTTTGTGGAATACAAATGATGCAGGCGGATATCCATATTATGTAGGTATTGGTGATTCCTTCTTGACGGACGGATTTTTCTTCTCAAGAGAAAATGGTGTAATGAAAATATACCAATTAAACAACTCCACTGTCATTACCGAGGTTAAACAAAGTCAATGGAATGTAGATAAAGCAGATGGAACCGATTACTTACCAGCAATTGATTTCAGTAAGGGTAATGTATTTCAGATTAAATACCAATACTTAGGTTTTGGTCAGATATCATTTTATATTGAAAATCCAAACACTGGGCTATTTCAACTAGTCCATGCTATACGATATGCTAACAGCAAAACTGCTCCTTCTCTTAATAATACTACTTTACCATTCTTGGCTTCGTTATCCGTTGGCGCTAATCCGCAAATCCAAAATCTTAGAATTGCCAGTGTTGGATGCTTTATTGAAGGAACTGAAATCATAAGAGGTATTCCATTTATTTATGAAAGAACAGCAAATACGACGAATGTAGCAACTCATGCTTTTACTATGAGAAATAATACTAATATTATTGGAAACACTATTGCTAATTATAGTATAGTGTATCCTAGACGGCTAAATGTCTTAAATACAGATGGTAAATCTGGTGTAATCATTAAAGTAATAAAAAATGCTACCCTTACTGGTGCCGTCTATGCTGAAAACAATACTAATACAAGTCTGGTTTCATTTGATACTACCGCAACTATTGCTGGTGGAAATAATATTGCCGTTGTATTTGTTAATACGAGTGATGCTCAAAGCATTGATTTTAATGATTATGATTTAGATGATATGTTGCCAAGCGAAAGGCTAACTATAACAGCACAGGCTACTACAAATCAGACTATAAGTATTCAGTATGCTTTTACTTGGTTAGAAGACCCATGAAAGCAAAAAAAAACGAAAATGGAAGTGTGGATTTTCAAATATCACTTTTTAAAATACTTGATAAAATTATTTTTTCTAACTTCATTCATTTCTTCATTTTTTTCTAGAAATGAAAGTACACATGCCACATCGCAAAATCTATCATCGTCAATTGAAACTGATAACACATTTTTTTTCTTACACTCTTTACAAGGTGCTTTATTTAATATACATCCCTCTTCTGTACATGTAGCATTCGCTATTTCTTCGCCAACATTAGCCTTGATTTCGGTAATTCCAGTCTCTTTTAAATCAGTCGCCTTAAAAGGAGTGCTTGGTTCCTCCATTATAATTTTTGCTAGTGTAGCCTCCAATTGAATAACTACTTTCACATTACATCCTTCGTCTGTAGCTTTCGCTGTGTCGTCGCGGGGTTTGTATTGCTCATAGAAAGAAACAATGTCAGGCTTAGTCCATTTAATGGACTGCTTTTTTATTTCGCCGTCAAGGTTCCATTTTTCAATTTTATTCAAGTAGTCTTGTTTTGTGTTCAGGTCTGACATGATATATATATAAATATTAAACAAATCTTTTAGCAAAAATATCAAATATATTTTTTTACTTCACTTTTAATGTCTGTAAATTTTTCAAACCACGGCTGTTTCATAACCCATTCAAGATATGGCTTGTCAATGGAAGCAACGTCTTGAATTTTCTTACCTTTATAATTACCGAATGGGAAAATATCCCTTGGCTTGCCTGCCCGTGCATTTTCAATCATTTGGATTTCGTCAATAATTATCTTTTTAACATCGGTAATAGAAAATGTTTCTTTTTTATTTTCAATAGAGAGTTTCTCAAACTTCTCACATAATCTGGTGAGGGTGGTCATCGGTCTATATAAAGTGCTAAAAAAATTTATGGAAAAAAATTAATTATTTATCATCTTTATTTTTTTTAAGACTTGATCGATATCCGAAAGGGATACTATCGTTTTCGTTGATAAACTCGCGCCCACACCATCTTGTTTTATTAACTACTTTTACAACATTTTTTTGGTGTTGTATGCTAAAGTGTTCAATGTGTTGTTGTTTGCTGTTTCTGCTAGTATGTATTTTCTTCATTATAAAGTCTCTGGTATTAGTTAAACTTTCGCCCTTATCCATTAATTCATAAGCGGTTGGATTTAATTTTTTCAAATCTAAACCTTTTCCTCTAAAGTGGAAATGAGTTTTACCTTTTTCTTCACCTTTCTTTACATACTCCAACATATATAATTTTGGTGCTACCCATATTCCTCTTATTATTTTACAATCTGTTCCAAGGTCATCATCCATTCCGCCGATTGTTTTATCCCTAAATTTCTTTATCCGTTCAATATTTCTTACATGGCTTTGAATGCTGTCTGTATCCGTGTAATAATAGTCTCTGTCGGGGTCGTTGTCTGGGTTGGCTTCAGTCATATACTTATACATAATTCGTCTGCTGTATGCTAGGATAAATGCTCCGTAGTGAGTGGGTTTTGTAATTTTTTCTTCTTTTTCTTGCTCATCTCTGGGAATACCACTGATTAGCCATAATTCACCATTAGCCTCTTCAAACTTTTCAATATCCGTTATTACATGTTTAGCCCATAATTTCCAATACTCGTGATTTTTTGTTATGTATTTACTTACAGAATTAATTGGTCTTTGAATTGTCTTTCCGTATAAAGCATTCATAAATAACTTTGCTAATAAATACTGCGGTGTGCCTTTCTTTGAATTTTGTTTTTTCTTGAATAAGTCCAAAATATATTCTTTAAATACTGGTTCGGCTTCTTCGGTGTAATATCCACGATTGATTTTGACTTGGTAGCCAAGTTCAATCATATCTTCAATATCTATTGAAGTTAGCCATTGGTCTTTCATATCTCTTAACTCCCACTTTAAACACCCCTTACTATCTCTATACGGAACCCGTGGATGTAATATATTTTTTGGAGATATGTAATCAACATTATATATCCCGAGTTTGCCTTTCATTTCTCCTTCACATTCCTTTATTTCACCAGTCATAAATAGTTCAAGCATCGCTGTTGGATAAAGTGAGACTACATCCGCATCAATAAGATAATCTACAACCTCATCAAAGTCGATTTCGCCATTCGCATATTTTTGATATTGCTCCGAAATAAATCGCCTTTTGCTTGGATAAGTTCTAGCACCATATACAGCCCTTCTAAATCTTTTTCTTGCTTTAAATTTGGTAGTTGAATAACATATTTACCATCTATCTTCTTTTTCCATAAATTCCAAGTAAGAGACGAAGTAGATATATAAGCAGTTAAGTTAGTTTTATGTTCTTTATATATTTGATTATTTAGTGTGTTGTGTAGTTCCTTTAGTCCCATAACATCTTTTTCTAAGTATGTTAAACATTCCTTTTTTGTTTTGTCGTCCATCTCTTCCCATCGTTTCGCATTGTCGTGGTCAAAGTCTCCTTTTAACACATTACATCCCAGTGTTTCAAGGTTCTTTTTAGACTTCCCTCAGTGTGCTTACATAAATCCCAGAATTTTATATTTTTATATTCTAGTGAAATAATGGCCCCATTATTCATAAGGGTCGCATTTTTTATTCTTCTTTTGATAAATTCTTTTTGTAAGTAGTAGTGGTCAAACTTACTTCCATTAAAAGCATTAACATATAATTTCGCTTTTGGTTTCCTTTTTGATAAATCATCCGCATATTCAAAAATTATATCGAGTAATTTAGGAATACATTCATCGCCTGCTACATATTTAAAGCCGATATCCGAAATGGTATAGCCTGCTATGTATGGTGTGTGTAATTCGTATTCATTTGTAAAAGTCTCTAAATCATAATGAAATACTTCATCTTGATTATTATACTTAGCCTCTTTAAAAGTAGTCAATAAAGACCTCACTTGATTTTCTTTCTTTCTGAGTTTCGCTCTTACATAAGAAATTCTTTTATTATTACATTTATGATTATTGTAATACTCTTTATAACAATCTGAACACTTACTTTTGTTTCTTTTTATGAAACTTATATAATGTCCTTTGAGTAGATAACAAATGACATCAGCAGTTATTAAAGGGTCTTCAAAGTTTTTGAATGTCTGTTTGCTTGTTGCATCAGTTAATTCAAAATACTTACCTTCAATACAATATTTTTTTAAGATTTCAAAGCCGACTGATAAAGGTATCGGAGTATTAGGCTCAAGTTTGAATTCTTGCCTAATATCATTACATACTTTTTTATTAAGGTTTGATTTTCCTTTCAAAGGTAAATTTAATATATCCTTAACAACATAGAAGAAACAATTATTATCCTTACTCCTTGGATTAATATGAATTCCTTCTGTCGTTTTGTTTTTCAAGTCCTTACCTGAAGAATTACAACCTCCTCCGTCTTCTTGGATAATTTGAATATTTATGTATTGAATAATTCGTTCATATCCGCGAGCACTGGATTCAAGATTTTGTTCATTATATAGATATATATCACGAAACAGATCATCAATTTCTTTTAACTTAACGGCATTGAAAGTTTTCCATTATAAAACTTACTATCATCAACATCCGTTATATAAGCAAACTTAACATGAATACTCGCCTCGTTTGTCATACCTCTAGTTCTAACATCTCTGACTGCTCTCATAATTGTTAGTTCAATCGCATCCATATCATACAAGTTTATATCAAGATTTTTTAAAGGGTATGTAAAGCCATTTATACCTCTATTTCTTATTGGTCTTAGTTCAACAAGTTTTACCTCTCGCTTCTTTGTCTCCTGTGTCTTAGTTTCCCTTAAGTTCGCCCTCACCTTCGCTAGTTCTACATTTCCTTCGTTGGTCTGGGCGGTAAAGGTGGTGGCATATTTTACTTTTATATTAGTGTGGATATAAAAATAATAAAATCAATTAAATTGTTTTACCGATATTATATATGAATAAAATCTTATCTTTTAAATAGAAATTGTTTTACATTTATGGAAAAAAGTGTTTTCAACTTTTAGGATTTCTCTCTTGCTTTCATTTCTTCATACTCTTTAAGTTTCCTGTTTCGTTCTTTCAGTTTTTCCTTTCTTCTTATATTCACTTCCTCGCGGTGCTTATAATAATAAGCGGTTGCTTTTTCGTTGTTAGCCTTTCGTTTGTCCTCTGGTGTGAGATATTTCTTGTGTCTTCCCATTGAAACTTTTTTGCTCAAAGATTTTTTCAAAATCTTTGTATATTATAAGTAATAATATTTATTTTTTTTAATAGTTTTACATTTTATTTTTATTCAATACTATCATAGCACGTAATTTAAGTTGCGTGATTGCTTCTTCACAAATTTGCCATTTATGTATATTCAGTGTAGTTGAAGGTTCTTCTAATATTTTGTTTTTTTGTTCTATCCAAAACTTAAAAGCCTTACTATATCGTTGTAGTACTTCTCTTTTTGTGTATTTCTTAATTCTTCTATCGTCCGCTAATGCTTCTGAAAAATGAAAGTTGTATAGTTCTTTCATTTCCTTGTCCGCTTGTATCATTATAGAAGTCATATTATATATAAGTAATAATATTTATTTTTTTAAAATGGTTTTACATTTTATTTTTATAATATCTTTCTATGTCGTCGTTTCTATATGTTATACGGATTACTTTATGACCACCTATCATAACCTCTTCTTTCTCCGCAAAGAAGTCTCTATGTGTTTGACTTTTTTCATGCGTGTATTTACTATATATTCCTATCGTCTTACCACAGACACATGTATATTTATTCTTCCTTCTTTCTTTTAAGTATTCGTTTCTCTTCTGCTTTCTAATTTGGTGTTTGTCGTCCATCTATATCAAGACGAAAATTTTTTCTTTTATGATACATATATTTTTCTTGTAGTGTGCTGTAGAAGTCTATTTTGCTGTTTTTGTTTCTTTGTATTTATTTTGCCGTTTTCTTGGAATTGCTACAACAACCTAGAAGGTGGCGAGAATTTGAGGTTTTACCGAAAATTCATGACACCTTCTGGGTTATCAACTACTTAGAACTAGTACTACTACTAGTAATACAGTAGTATTAGTCCTATTTGTGTTGTACTAGTTGTAGTAGAAGAAACAAAACTTCCCCCTCCCCCCCCCCCTTGCCTTAGCAGTAGTATAGGGTCTCACTTCAAGACAGATCTTCAGTGCAGTTTCTCTACAGAAACCACACTAAGAGCCGTTATTCGTTATTTCCTCTACCTATTTATAACAAATACAGACAGACAAAAGAAAGAAAAACGGCTACCTCTAAATAATTATTATTAAATTACCTTTTTGAAGTCTTCTCCAGTATTCTTAGCCTACCACACACAAACAAGTATGGTAGATAAAATTCATTTGAAATGAAGAGGGCTTTCGCCCAATTTTTTTTTTAATTGAATGCGCACTAGTTTATACTCCTATACGCAAAAGGAGTTAGTGGTCATGACCACTCTTTTACAAATCTCAATTATTTCTTACATTTGCCAACAAATCATTTTGACTTTCAACCCTCATTACATTGCTTTCATTTTGTTTGTCGTAAGCAATGTATTTTATGAGGGATTTATTGAATGTAAGCCCCTCTATATTAATTCCGTCAAAAATTTTATTCTGAACCTCAAATCCAAATTCTTTTCTATTTCTTTCCTCCAACTATAAAATAATTTCAGTTCTTTTTCTTTTTTCACCTGCTTAAGTCTTCTCTTTTGTCGTGCCAATCTGTCAATTTCAATGTTGTTGCTCTCTTTGTCAAGTCTTTTTAGCATAATATCAATGGCGGACAACTTTACCAAGTCTGGTTGTTTTTTTTCAATCAACAAATCAATTTCCCTGTCTATTTTTTTTACTCTTCTTCAGCAACTATTTTGTCCTTCTTTAGTTGTTCTTTCCCCCGCTTACTCGTCTCATAAATTTCTACCCAATCTTCTTTCTTTCGTGATAAGGCTTTCACTCATTCTGAAATTATGCGATAATGCGCAAGCGCCCCGTGGCTTCGTGGCGACGGATTAAAAAAAGTCAAGGACAACTTTTTCGTATTCAAATGCCAAAAATTTCTATAACTATTACCATTTTATTGTTCCACTCTAATTTTTTCCACTTTTTTCTTGTCTGGATTTTTTCACCAGAATTTCTCTCAGTCAAAATTAGATCCAATTGTGAAGAAGAGTTTTTTACCTTGTGCTTTTTCATTCTGCGACTTTTTCAGAATTCCCAAAGTGGCTAAGACAAAAAGACCAAACCCTCGCCGTTTTGTGTGTTGCTTGTAGGATGTCGGACAACGAGCCAGAAGAGGAGCAACCCGATGACCCAGAGCTGGAAGAGCCTGAAAATAAGGTAATTTAGTCCCTATCAACTAACCCCCTTTATGTGTATGTTTATGTGTAGCAAGCCGAGGAAAAAAAGGCACCAGACCCAGATGTTGAGGTAATCATTTCTTCTGTTGTTTGTGCTCATAGTATTGTCTGATTAGCAACTGGCACAAGTAGTCGGGGCGGTCAATCTTCAGCCACCAGATTGGAATGTACCAAGGGGCGGTAGAAAAAAAGGTGCCAAGAAAGGGGGTCGCCCAGTAGGCAGTCGTAATGTCGTCATTAGAATTAGTGAGGTGCATGTTGTCATCAACAGGGAGGCTGGTGTGGCAACTTGGTCTGATGCCGCAAGACCGAATTCTAGTCCAGTAATTGTGTGGGGGTATCGCACTCCGCCAACTGAAATTTCTAACCATGTGATTGTTTTGGCGGGTAATAATGGTGAGCCAGATTCCGTCATTATGGTCAGGTATTGGCCCTACGTGGCTGAAATTGTTTCACATTTCGGCAGGGCTGTGAGAACTACTTACAGTGCTACTCAGGTTGCTTGATTAAATCAGTTGTTAAGCATAACATTTGCTTGTAGATCTGCATTAATGCTATGTCAAACAAATATTGATCTGCATGTAAATGTTATGCCAAATGTTTCGTTTTAATTTATTTTTATTAAAGGTCCAACTTTTCAACTTTCTTTTTTATTCTAGCACTGCTTCTTATGTTTTCTGGTTTTACATCCAATGATTTTAATAAATTAATATTTTTTTCTCTTTAGTAATTTGTTTTACTTTTTCCGATAACTGCTCCTTCGGTTCTTCTTCTTCATGGTGCTCTTCAACATTAGTCTTTAATAATTCTGACGGTCGGACTAAGTCCTCTTCACTGAGTATAACTTTGAAGCCTTTCCGGCCCTTAACCTTGAATATAGTTTTACTGAATTGCTTATCACCTTTAGAAAAAATAGTTCTTTCTAATTCCTTTCTTACTCTTGTTCCTTTAGGGAATTCATTAATTAAAGGATTTCTGTATATTTCTTGTGTGTTTTTTTCAGTTCCTTCAAAAACATTAATCGGCACTGCTTTTATTGTTGTATGATATGTTTTATTATAAGCATCAACAACCTCATGAATAATAGGAACCCATTGAAAATTTTCATTAAATTCCCATATTAAGTTTAATTCATTTCGTATTGTTCCAATAAACCTATCAATTATACCCATTGTTCTGTGATCGCCTACTTGGACAGTCCTATGTTCAATATTATTTTGTCTGAAATATTCAGACACTTGTCCTTTGAATTCACCACCATTATCTGAAGTAATTCTTTCAGGAACTTTTTTTGTAAATATTTTTTTAACCCTTCTAAGACATAACCAGTTGTTTTATTTTTGACTGACTCAATCCACCCACGACGGCTATATACATCTATAGCAACTAATCCAAAATTATAGTTAGCATTACCTTTCTTTGTTGCAACCTTTGACATATCCATTAAATCGTTAAATACTTGACTTAGTGGTTTTGCTTCTGGTGATGTTATCGTGTTCCATATCTTAGCGGGCTTTGATTGAAAATGTATTTCGGCCACTTCTTCAAGTTTTTTCTTTCCGCTCTGTCTGCTCAGGAGTTTCTTGTTTTTGTTGCTGATTTGTGTGCTTATTATCCATGATATTTTAGAATTGCGCTTTACTGCCCGAAGAGCGTAATCACTCTACGAGATGGTCGTGCTCCGCACTCTCTCTTATTCTAAAACATCGTTTTTTCTTTTTCTTTTTTATTTAATCGCAGACGATGTTTGTTGAAGACGAAGTCTGAAACAAATATCAAAATTTTAAGATACATTTTTCAATATCATTAATTTTTTCTTTCTTGCTTGGTTTTTCTGCTTGATTATAAACATTAACAGATATGTTTGATTTTTTACCTTTACCTTTCTTTACTGGTATTTCCTCTTCGCTTTCTTCACTTTCACTTTCGCTCTCATCAGGTTCAGGCACAGGCTTTTTATTTACTTTCTTCTTTGCTTCCGCTTTCTTTCTTCTTATTTTCATCTTAGCCATCTTTTCAGCAATGATATCAGTAAAATCACATTCTTCATCGCTATCACTGCTTTCTTCTGGTGTATCATCTTGGTCTTTTCCATTAATGATATCATTTGCAACACCCATTTCGGCCATGCGGTTTATCTTTTCCTCCATCTCTTCATCATCGCCTACATAAGCCTTTCTACACTTTGCTAATTTCTCTTTTGCTATTTCAACCTTATGTTGCTTTTTGCTCTTAATACTTTCCACAGCCTTACCCCAATTCTTGCGACTTGCTTCGGGAGACGGCATTTATACTAAGATTAATATATTTTAGCATTTTTTAAATAAATAAATAAATAAATAATATAATGTCGCAATATAAATCATTACTCTGCTTGTCAGAAATCGCGACAGACAGCCTATCAATCGCCAACCTTGACTTAACGAACACAAACATAGTGGGCTTAAATACAAACAGAGTGCCAGAAGATTCCGACCCAATAAATCTTTATTATACTGATGCGCGATTTGACACACGTCTCGCTTTAAATCAACAACAGACCTAAAAGAAGGGCTTAATTATTATTGGACTGATAACCGCTTTGACACACGTCTCGCTTTAAAATCAACGACTGACCTTAAAGAAGGACTTAGTTATTATTGGACTGATAACCGCTTCGACACACGTCTCGCTTTAAAATCAACAACAGACATTAAAGAAGGAAAAAATTTATACTACACAGAGCAACGAGTAAGGGATAATGACGAAGTCAAAGCCTCAACTCAACACAGAAGCAATACTTCCAATCCGCACCAAACCAGTTTATATAATTTGATAGACACAAACATATTCGCACAAGCGAGCGGTCAATACTTAACTTACAACGATGTAGAAGGCAAATGGAAGAATACAGCCCTTGGTTCAATTGATACACTTTCAGATGTGGTTTTACCCCACCAATAGCAATGAATAGTTATCTAACATATAATTCAATAAACTGGGTAAATAAAACATTTCCGATAAATGTTGATGAAACAGGCAATATTAGTATGGGAAGGAAGAATATAACAGGAGTTAATTTACTAAATGACAAAGGTGTTGATGAATGGATATTTGAGCATAATGATAATAATAATAAGGTGTCAGCAGCTGGAAGTATAGACTCACATAGCGATGTGACAATATCAGGCTTCCCAGCAGATAATCAACTGATTATGTATAGCACGGGACAATGGAGAAACACCACACCACCCTTTCTTAGATTAGACGGCACTGCTAGTATGACGGGGGCACTAAATATGGGAGGTTTTGCTATTTCAGGAGCTTCTACGTATAATGGAATTAATCTCGCTAATCTCGCAGTTGATGGTTCGGTGGTCAAACTAACAGGATACCAAAAAATAGTAGGAATTAAAACATTCAGCAGTATAATAAATGCGAGTGCGGGTATTGATATGAAAAGCCAAAGCATAACAAATGTAAATCAACTAAATGGCAGGTCTATCACAACTTGGCTGTCAGAGCACGACTCCAACAACGCGAAAGTGTCGGCGAGTGGAAGTATTGATACACATAGCGATGTGATTATAACAACAGCAGCAGATAATCAACTACTCATTTATAGCACTGGACAATGGAGAAACGTGGCATCACCCTTTCTTAGATTAGACGGCACTGCTAGTATGACGGGAGGAAATATGGGAAATCAAAGCATATCAAATGTGAATCTGGTTGATGGTGTGGATGTTTCTGTTCTTGATACTTCGGCAGTTAAAACTTCAGGAAACCAAACAATAGCAGGAATCAAGACATTTAGCAGTGCCCTTGAAATAACTGGAAATTCAACGAATGCAACAACAAAAGGAACATTCGTGGTTTTTAACTCCACAGCCAATATAGGAACTATCGGATGCCTTGATATGGGCACGGGTGTAAATTATAACTTTGAAATAATTGCCAAAAAAAAATAAGTTTCATTATTGATGGAGCGATTGTTGCGTGGATTAATGCCAAGGGCTTAGATTGTAATAGTAGTCGGATTGTTAATCTGGGAGCACCACAAAATGCGAATGAAGCGGTAAATAGACAATATCTAGATAACAATTGTGTAAAACCAACAACAGACCAAACCATAACAGGAAGTAAAACATTCAACGGGGCGAGCACAACGATAAAATATCTAACTTTAACAAACAATGCCGATTTTAATAATCAAACTATCACTAATGGCGGAAATATAACATATAATGGGGCGAGGATATTAAACCAAAATGGAGGAGATATATATTCTTTTCACAGACATCAGGAGATTATCAATATTTCTTATTTACTCTAAATACCGCTACAAGCGGAACCGCGAACCAACGAGGTTATGTATTTACGAATGTAGCATTTGATGCAAAAGGGGCTGGACTTTATATTTCAAAACTTTTGGATAATAAAAGTGCTTCGTCTGACATTGTCCGTTTTAACAATGCAGGGGGTATGCAATTTCATGGAGCCTTAGATATGAACTCAAACAACATAACAAATGGCGGAACAATAACGGGAACTACATCAACGGCAACTGCTGGCATGACTACAACAACATTAACAACGAGCGACAAAATAACAACAGCATCAGGTATGCCAATAATCATAGGCAATACAACTAAATGAATAGGAACAACAGCGGGTTTAGAATTGTATAGGACTTATAATAATAATACAACTGGAGCACATTTGCAGGCAATTACAACAGAAGATATATATCCAACTTTTCAACTAACTAATTTAAGTCATAATAACATAAATATGACCTTTGATGCGTATTTAGATGCTGGCGGATGGAAATCAAGTTATGCGAGTTCTAATTTTCTAATTAGTAAATGGAATAATAAACTTACATTTTTGTATGATAGCGGGAAAAGTGTGGGGGTTGCTGTTCCTTGGTCTCTCGCTCTGGAACTTGACACATCGGGCTTATTAACAACAAAGGCGATTACAGCGAGTGGGGCAATAACGGCTAGTGCGGGTATATCAACAACAACGGCAACCGCGAGTGGATTACTAACGGCAAATGCTGGGATATCTGTTGTTAATAGCACAGTCGACATACGCGGGGAAGCAAGAAGTGGGTCTCATGCTACACCAGTCGGGTTATATGTCACAGCCAATCTTGGAGCATCTTCTGCTGGTGTTGAATTCAGACACAGCAACGGGACACAGGGAGTTGGTTTTGGTTATAATTCAATATATGCTACGGGAAGCAATACCAATCAAGATTTAAATTTTTATGCGAGGGGGACTGGAGTGATCTATGCTCAGAGTGATGCGAGCATGACGACAGCATCCAGTGGATTTTTAACGTTAAGAAAAATACCATCAAATACGACCAACCCACAAATATTTATGAAAGCAGGAGACTCATCAGGTTATGCGGTGGTAATGAATACAGGTGGATTATTACATGCTTGGTCGACTTCATTGTCAAATGGTGAAAATAATACGGGTTATGTGTTTTTGGCTGCGGGAGCAACTTCATGGTCCGTCGGTTCAGACAGGAGATTAAAATCAGATATTAAAACACTAGACTGCGTGGATTGTTGCGATAAACTTATGAAAATAAACTGCTGTTCATATCATTTGAAATCAGATGAAAAGAGAGAGAAAAAGACCCACGGATTTATAGCAGATGAAGTTAAAAAAGTATTTCCAGAATTTGTGTCTGAAAGTGGACTAAAGTCAGATGATGGAAAAGGAAATTATGAAGGTATAACATATACAAGTTTTATACCAATATTAGTCTGTGCTTTTCAACACATGGCGGAAAAGGTAGTTAATTTAGAAAAAGAAAATAAACTTTTACTTAATATACTACAAGACCAAGCAAATCAATTAGCAGAAATCAGAGTGGCCGTTCTTGATAATGTCAAATAATACAACTAGACTTCACAGACCCCCACCTATTATGGATATGGATGGCGAACTAACTTCAGAATTAAAGTCTCGTGTTCTTGAAGTAGAACTAAAGACTGAGGAAAAAAAATAGAGCACGAATTGGAAGATAACTGGAATTGTTGTTGTATAAAAAACAGACCGACAGACAGCCGACTTATTAAATACTTATTTCAAATGGGTATCATTATTGCCATTATAACACTTTGTATCGTGAGGCTATCTGAAAAGAACTTGCCGTGCGAGGTTGCTAATACTTATGTCGGAATTTTGACTTTACTCATAGGAATTTGCCTTCCATCACCTTCTAGCTCAAAGAAATGAACATTCATATACTTGAGTTTTATACCACATAGCATCATTTGAGCAAATTAAAGGAATTGCTTCATCAAAACTAACACACCAATCACTCATAGGCTTATACACACATTTAAATTTTGTTTCTATTCCTTTCTGAATACAATAAGCACAACTCTCATTTTTTTTTATCGCCGACCCGTGAGTAAAAGTCGCAGGCAGTCCGCGAAAATATTTTTGTTATTAAAAAGTTTATCATCGGTAATATAATCATGGCTACTGAATATAAGTATCAGCGGATTATTTTTCTAAGCAATGATTTTGCTGGAGGAAGCAAAACATTTAATAAAGATATCCAAATGTCATTCACATCCACCAAAATGAATGTAAAATTTATCCACTATATGAACGACCAGACAGAGACAAAAACCAGAATTCTTTACATGGATAGAATTGGAATTATTGGAACATTTGCGGACAGCACCACAGCAAACATTTCAAACCTTAGTTATAATTTAGGTGTCGTTGGATGGACAGACGGACAATATACATTTAAAGTCCTTGAAACTGACAGCGGAAATATTGACACAGGAAATTTAGCAGGCCGAATTGTCATATGCTTAGAATTTGTTGCGTAGCAACAATGTATGAATTTAGAAATTCATGACTATTTCTTGCTTAATAATATACGATGATGAAGATTAATAATGTCAAGGTGAAGCCAGTAAAACAAGAGGGGGATGGAAACAAAAAAGCGAAAGGTTATGAATTATTCAACGAGCCTTATTCAAATATATTTCTACTCGCCCGTAAGAAGAGCGGGAAAACGACAGCACTCTTTGAAATACTGAAACGGACTACAGACAGAAAAACCCGTACTGTCATTATTGCTTCAACAATTCACAAGGACTACATTTATAGAGCAATGGTAAAGCACTTTAAGAACAGAGGCAACCCGATGGCAATTTATACCTTTCTTAAATCAGATGGTGTTAATGTCATTGATTATGAGTTAGACAAACTGAACAGACATGACGAGCAACACGAAGGAGAAGTAAAACAAGACAAAGAAGAAATAGAGAAACCACAATTTTTATACTTTGGAAAAGAAGAAAAAAAGAAACAGAGCGCCGCGGAGGCGAGACCAAGTAAGTATATTTCTCCAGAGTTTGTTTTTGTTTTGGACGATTTAGGGAGCGGATTAAGAGACAAGTGCGTAAGTGATTTGTTAAAAAAGAACAGACACTATAAAAGTAAGGTTATTATGTCAAGCCAGTATTTAAACGACCTACGGCCAGAAGCCATTAAGCAGTTAGATTATCTATTAATCTTTCCGGGCCAATCTCAGGACAAAATGGAACTCGTGCATAAACACTTAGACTTATCTTTTGACTTTGACTACTTTCTTCAAAAGTATCACGAGGCTACAAAGGAGAGATTTAACTTTTTATATGTTTCAAGTGTTGATGATGAGTTAAGAAAAAACTTTAATTTTCGTCTAAAATAATTATTTGATTTTTAAATATTTTTTTTTACTTATTATAATGGTAGTAAAAACAACTCGTGTTGAAGTCATTCCAACAATCGGCAAACGAACAATTAACTCAAGCACAATGGCTCGAGGTAAAAAGAAGACTGGTCGCAAGAAGAAGCAAGGAGGCAAGGGACAGGCTGGCGGTAAAATTAACTGGCAAAAAGTTGGGAAAACGGCCTTGGCTGTTAATAAATTCCTTCGTGATAACAAAGTAATTTCTAGAACTGCGGGAGCCTTAAGCAGTATTGGAGTTCCTTATGCTGGGTCTGTCCAAGCCACCGCTTCAAAACTCGGATATGGCAAGAGAAAGCAGAGAGGATGCGGTGCCCTTAAATTCTAAATAAAAAAAAATAATTTGATATAACACAGAAGTATTTTTTTGTTAATATACAATGGTCGCTATGAAAAGGGCAAAAGTCCGTCCGCCGCGGGTTTATAGGAATAAAAGCGGGAAGCCGTATATTATCCAGAAGGGTAAAAAATATTATCTTAATTTCGGTAAAAAGACAAATGATATGAGCACACTTCAAATTGTTAAACTTTTTATGAAATACTTAAGCAGACCAAAAGCAAAGCGAGAAGAGCACCTAAGCAAAAAGAAGACTTGCGAAAAGTCCAAAGTCTATCAGAGATTGAACAGAATACAAGAACAGCAATTAATGATCACTTAGACAAACTCAGAAAGGAAAAGTATGAAGGTATTGAAACCATAGGAATGAAATGGAAGATGAAAAGAAAAGGTTAGAAAGAAAAGACATAGCCGATGCTGAGGAAAGACAAGAGGTATCGGACAGAGAACATAAAAGAGAAATAGCAGAGGCGAAGGAAAGGCAGGAAGAAAAGGACAGGGAACTAAGAAGGGAGCAAAAACTCGTAGAAGATGTAAAGTTTGAACACGATAGGAAACAAAAATTATTACTATTACCACAGCCACAATATCAACCACAACTTATACAAGCGGTGAATAATCAACCACCTACACCAGCAACACCACTTCCAAAACCCCCTACTGCAGAAGACACTGAACTAGATGAAAACATAAAACTTTTGAAATCCGCTTATTATACTGATGAAGAGATTAAAAAAATGACTGATAGAATG
Source organism: Paulinella micropora (assembly GCA_019918135.1). Classification (NCBI taxonomy): domain Eukaryota; phylum Cercozoa; class Imbricatea; order Euglyphida; family Paulinellidae; genus Paulinella; species Paulinella micropora. The sequence continues at coordinate 6,894 of WBZZ01004705.1, read as the reverse complement.
ATACAAAAAACAGCAGATGGTATTAAATTATTGCAACAGAAAAATGTAAAACTGACTGATATGAGGAAAGCACTAGCACAAGCAGAAAAAAGGGGCAATCTACGGAAAATGATGTTAAAAATTTACAATTTAAGCAAACAATGAAAGATGCCTTATCAAAAAAGTATTTACCAGAAATAAAAATCGTTGATTTATCGCGGGCCTTAAAAAGAAAACTTGAAATGGACGGACATACAAAATTGAAACATAGAGAAAATAGCGAATGGATTATGGCGATGGTAAAAAGGTTTAAAATTAATGTAGGAAACGATGAGAAACAAATAAAAAAGAAAATAGCAGATTATGCTAAGTATGATGAGTATATGGGGAAACAAGGAGGTAAAGGTAGGAAATTACACCATACATTGGACGAAATGATTAATAAATTATTTTCAATTACGAAAAAAAATATTTAACCCGCAAAGACTGGAAACACACAATGAACAAACATGATTTTGTAAATACTCTAACGAACAAAATGACAATAGACCCGAATGTGGATAAACAAGTTTCAACGGATTTAAATATTGACGAGGGAATGCCACAACAACTACCACCGCCATTAGAGCCACAGCAACCAGAGCCACAGCAACCAGAGTTAGAGCAACAGCAACCACAGCCACAGCAACCAGAGCAACAGCAACCAGAGCAACAGCCAGAGGAGCCACAGCCAGAGGAGCCACAGCAACCAGAGGAACAACAGGGAGAGGGTCGCGGTTTAATGACTAATGAAATAGATGATATAATGAAAAAGTATGGATGGTATCTCGGAGCAATAGCCAGTGATGAAATCTACAAGTTAAAGCCAGGAAGCAGAAAGCGATACGGATTTATTATGAATTTGGACAATCACAAACAAGCAGGGTCTCATTGGATCGCAGTATGGATAAGTCTAGATAAAGACAGGAGTGTTGAAGTCTATGACCCTTTAGCACTTTACGAGCCAACAGAAGACTTTCAACAACAAATGAAACAACTAATTGATAAAAGCCACCCAGATAGTTATTTATTAATGAAGGTTAATCAAGTAAAACAACAATCAAACACCTCAGACACGTGCGGTTGGCATAGTATGAGGTTTTTAATGGAGCGAGCAAAAGGTATTAAATTTAAATTTGCCAGTGGCTACACAGACTTAAAAGAAGAAGAAGCAGAAAAATTAAAAGCACAGAATGGTTATGGTCATTTTGATACATACATATAAAATTTTGAGGTTGTAGGTGGTTTTTATAAGAAGCACCTACGATGGATTACAAAGGAGGCAGGTCGAGCGGTATATACTACATAAATAGTAAAAATAGAACAACGGGAACAGACAGCGACTTTACACACGAAGTCAATATGAAGGGGCTAGACAATCCCACACATTGTAAAATTCTTCATATTAATGTGCCGAAATCGTATTACTCTGTGGCTTCACCATATAATACTTTTACATTATCCGAAGACGGGTATGAGGCTTTAATTACAATACCTGAGGGCAACTACACAATAAACAACTTAAAAAATAAGTTGTCTGAGATACTGACGGCAGAAAGTCCGAATGATTATACTTATGTAGTCTCAAGCAACAATACAAACACAGAAGCGGAGGATGGTAAATTAACATTCAGTGTTTCAAATAACGGAGGTATTCAACCGCGGTTTATATTTGATGCTGATACACGTATTCATGAGGTTATGGGATTTGATAGAAATTCAACATATTTCTTTGCTAATGATTTTATTAAATCGCCAAATGTAATTATTTTAACTGGTGAAAAAACTCTGTATCTTCAATCTGATTTGGTGAATGAAGGTGATAATCATGTGCTTCAAGAAATATATACAGCCAACGAAATTCCTTTTGGGTCTGTCATTTACGACGGCTCTGGTAGTGAATACGGAAAAACATTGTCCACTAATTCAAACAACGTATTTAGATTTTACTTAACGGACGAAAATGGCCAAGCAATCAATCTTAATGGTTTGGGTATCGTTATGACTTTATTGGTTTATCGTGAAACTAATTATTTTAGTTTATTTAATTCATTCTTCAATTTGTTAAAGGCGAGATAATTAATTTATAATTATTTTTTTTTCTATAAATATATTTCGTTTATTAATCAACTTACACTACTTCAAAAACAAAAACAAAAATGCCTGTCCAATACGGAGGAGAACTAGTCCATCAGACTAAGGAACTGCTCACTGGTAAGTATGAATTGAACAAACTTACCAGCCGAGAAGGGTCGCAAACTATCCCACTTACTACTGCCGGTGGTATGGAAAGCACCTTTGAAATTCCTACCCGTCCTTTGAACCTTGCGAGGTCGGTGTTGCGATTTACTTACGCTCCGACTGGTGCGGGTGCTGGACGCTTCAATCGTATTTTTATGGATTGTCTGTCTATGATTAAAACTATTGAACTGCGAAGCCGAAGCGGGCATATCTGTGTAATCTTCAACATGTGGGTAATTACACTAAGGTGACATGGAAACCAGAAATTAAGTATGAAAAATTTATAGCACTTGAAAACCATGGTGCTTATGATGATAAGAAAGCAGGTAATTCTGGTGCTATGCTTCAAAAGTGTAATGCTGGAAAAGTTGAAATTGGAACCGTAGCGGAAAGAAAAGCAATTACCGATGCGGGTGTGCTTGCAGATTTAAGAGGGGCGGTTCAAGGTTATTACAAAGTGCCAAGCGTAAATGCTCGCCGTCATAATGATACCGCTCTCGCTAATAGCACTGCTGGAGACTATAGCCTTGTTGATATTCCTTTTGAGGAGGCCAAGTATTTTGAAGGTGGAACTGATAATGGTGCGGACCCTGTTATCAGTGTTAAGTTTCCTTTGGGTATGCTGTTTGGAACTATTTTTGAACTGGATAAGACTATCGGTTTTAATGAAATTTTGGATATGCGTATTGTATGGGAGAGCACCGCCCGCAATTCATTTTATGGCACTGATGCAAGTTCTATTTCCACTGGTGCAGCGGCTACTACCGCTGGTGCTGTTGTCTCAAACCTAAATTTATTCCTTGCTATTGAGACTGACCCAAATGTCATCCTAGGTGTCCAGCAAAAGATTGCGGGTGAAGGCTTTCCTTTTAAGATCGAATACCCCGTTGCTTGGAAGCAGAACCTTTCAACATCTCAACAGAACTATGTCGTAAAAATGAACCGCTCACAGGGCGAAAGAATTCGCCGTATCTATACATCTGCCTTTCACAACACTGAGAGTGCTAATACTTCCTTTGATAATAGCAATATGCCATCGGGTTATGCGGTGGGACCTCCAGTAGTTAAGGCTCAGGGGTCTAAAATTCAGACATATTACACAACCCTTGACGGAAGCCGTATTCAACAATTTGATATTAACACCTCAAATAATGAAGACTATATGCTTCTCAAGGATAAGTTGAAGGGTAGTGCCATTTTGAATTCTAATGTGTATCATTACAACTGGTTCCATGTTGATACTTGGGATAACAACCGCCCGCTGTGTGATAAGGATACCGACGGGTATGAGGTGAGTGGTCTGAGCCTTGACATTGAGAGGAGATATGAATTCGTTTCAACTACCGCAGGAAACAATCTCAATCACTACACATTCGCCATTCTTCAACGAAGTGTGCTTGTTAAGGGAATTGAAATGATAAGGATACCGACGGGTATGAGGTGAGTGGTCTGAGCCTTGACATCGAGAGGAGATATGAATTCGTTTCAACTACCGCAGGAAACAATCTCAATCACTACACATTCGCCATTCTTCAACGAAGTGTGCTTGTTAAGGGAATTGAAATCCTAATGTCGTAGATATTTATGAACTTTGTAAAACTAATAAAAAAAAAAAGAAAATAAAATAAAAATATTTTTTTGTTTTATATACACAAGAGATGACTACTCACCAAAGAAATTTAATCGCACAAAATCCTGACGGAGATTTCGTAAATGTAAAAGTCGGGCATGATGGTTATCTTGAGACTAATGTTGAAAAAACAGCATTTGGTGAATTAGCAACATCACAATACACACCGATTATACAAGAAACATTTATGTATAATGTAAATACCTCTAAGTGGAACACAAGCACTACTAATGCTACATTAGAGCAAAAGAGTGTTATGGCATATCTAACAACACAGGCTGCTGGAGGTTCAGGATTATTCATTGAAACAAAAAAGAAAATTAAATATCGTGCTGGTATGGGTGTATGTGTCAGATTTACTGCTTTGTGGAATACAAATGAAGCAGGCGGATATCCATATTATGTAGGTATTGGTGATTCCTTCTTGACGGACGGATTTTTCTTCTCAAGAGAAAATGGTGTAATGAAAATATATCAATTAAACAACTCCAATGTCATTACCGATGTTAAACAAAGTCAATGGAATGTAGATAAAGCAGATGGAACCGATTACTTGCCAGCCATTGATTTCAGTAAGGGTAATGTATTTCAGATTAAATACCAATACTTAGGTTTTGGTCAGATATCATTTTATATTGAAAATCCAAACACTGGGCTATTTCAACTAGTCCATGCTATACGATATGCTAACAGCAAAACTGCTCCTTCTCTTAATAATACTACTTTACCATTCTTGGCTTCGTTATCCGTTGGCGCTAATCCGCAAATCCAAAATCTTAGAATTGCCAGTGTTGGATCCTTTATTGAAGGAACTGAAATCATAAGAGGTATTCCATTTATTTATGAAAGAACAGCAAATACGACGAATGTAGCAACTCATGCTTTTACTATGAGAAATAATACTAATATTATTGGAAACACTATTGCTAATTATAGTATAGTGTATCCCAGACGGCTAAATGTCTTAAATACAGATGGTAAATCTGGTGTAATCATTAAAGTAATAAAAAAATGCTACCCTTACTGGTGCCGTCTATGCTGAAAACAATACTAATACAAGTCTGGTTTCATTTGATACTACCGCAACTATTGCTGGTGGAAATAATATTGCCGTTGTATTTGTTAATACGAATGATGCTCAAAGCATTGATTTTAATGATTATGATTTAGATGATATGTTGCCAAGCGAAAGGCTAACTATAACAGCACAGGCTACTACAAATCAGACTATAAGTATTCAGTATGCTTTTACTTGGTTAGAAGACCCTTGATATTTGAGAGTTGCGCTTCGTGCTACGCACTTTCGCTTACTCTCAAACATCGAAAAAAAATAAATTGAAGACGATGTTTGAAAACGACCCGCAGGGTTGTCTTTCAAATATCACTTTTTAAAATACTTGATATAATTATTTTTTCTAACTTCATTCATTTCTTCATTTTTTTCTAGAAATGAAAGTACACATGCCACATCGCAAAATCTATCATCGTCAATTGAAACTGATAACACATTTTTTTTTCTTACACTCTTTACAAGGTGCTTTATTTAATATACATCCTTCTTCTGTACATGTAGCATTCGCTATTTCTTCGCCAACATTAGCCTTGATTTCGGTAATTCCAGTCTCTTTTAAATCAGTCGCCTTAAAAGGAGTGCTTGGTTCCTCCATTATAATTTTTGCTAGTGTAGCCTCCAATGGAATAACTACTTTCACATTGTCATGCTGACCGAAGGTCGCAACTTCAACTTCGTTGGAGTCCCTCGGCTTGTATTGTTCATAGAAAGAAACAATGTCTGGCTTAGTCCATTTAATCGTGGGCTTTTTAATAGAACCATCAAGGTTCCATTTTTCAATTTCATTCAAGTAGTCCTGTTTGGTGCTTAGGTCAGTCATTGATATTTTAGAATTGCGCTTCGTGCTACGCACTCTCGCTTATTCTAAAACATCGAAAAAATTTAAAGAAAAAATAATTAAAAGAAAACGATGTTTTGTGATGACGAAGTCAGAACAAAATATCAAATATATTTTTTTACTTCCGTCTTAATGTCTGTAAATTTCTCAAACCACGGCTGTTTCATAACCCATTCAAGGTATTGTTTATCAATAGTTGCAACATCTTAAATTTTCTTACCTTTATATTTACCAAATGGAAAAGTATCCTTTGGCTTCCCTTCTCTACTTTTTTCAATTGACTTAATTTCTTCATCAATTATCTGTTGCACATCTTTTACAGAAAAGAATTCCTTCTTCTTCTCAATTGAAAGTTTTTCAAACTTCTCGCATAGTTTGGTGAGGGTAGTCATCTGTCTATATAGAGTGGTAAAAAATTTTATGGAAAAAAATTAATTATTTGATATTTTATTTTTAAAATCCAAAAGGTCTAGTTTCAATCTCATTCTCTACAATTCCGATAACTTGTCTTTTCGTATATGTAAAACTAAATATCTTTTCTAAGTATTCGCTTGTTATTTTTTTCTTTCGTTTGTCTCGTGTTATCTTGTTGTTTTCTATTATAACTACTTTTCCAGACTTCTCAATTCGCTTTGCAATCCGTAATTCTTCATCGGTCTCCAACAATTCAGCCAGTTCATTTTTACCATTCTCAAATAATTCAGTGTTCGTAATACCTAGCCCGCAACTTATTACACTTAACATATTCGGTAAATTCAATGCTTTTTTCGTTTCATAGTTCATACTAAATCCTTTTACTTTCATACTGGCTTTACCATTATCTAATAAGTATCCATAACATTTCGGCCCGCCTCCACAAAGGTTTTTATTTTTGCTCCTTTCAATTCATCTGTCCAATCTCCCAGTAAATCTCCTGTCTCTACATCTGCCTCATTAATTTCTTTGTTAGTCGTATATATTACGCTGTCTGTGTCATGATACAATATCCTATTGCCTAATCTGTCCATCATATTGTAAAGTCTCATTCTCGCGTGGCATGTAGTAAATAAAGCAACCACAATATTTGTTTTAATCGGGTCGCTCACCGCATCCTGT